>LBNU01021444.1:45612-66975 GCA_014162995.1 Artemisia annua | reverse complement strand
GAGCTGTAAGTCTCAAGTACCATTATTCCCAATGGCATACCTAACTCGTCTTTTCACCATCGTATACATATCCCTTACCACACAATTCAGAATTGTATATGCTATGCACAATGTCAAGCACTCTTAGGGATCAATTAATGTCTATATTTCTACACTTAGGGATCAATTAGGGACCACGTTGCCGACACAACAATACATATCTGCAAACACATTTTCAAAAACTATCAGTTCACACAACATCTTAATAAGTCAACAATCACATTTTCATAAATGCATTGACCAACCAGAAACATGACGCCCAATCACTGTTAAAATCAAAATCCAACTTCACCATCATCACCTACCTCCGAACATGCAAAGTTCGTTGATGAGCTCAAGGAAGCTCATGAACTTAATGCTCTTCTTGGGTTGCACCTTACTCAACGCAATTTGGATCAACAACCCTCATCCTCCAATTCATCACCATCAAATCATTTTTTCCATCTTGAGAATCATGTCAACACTTTCATTTGTTGTACATTTCTCCAAGAACAACATCTTGTTCTCCATGAACGTCTCACTTGGATTGAGCATCTACTTACTAAAACATCGTCAACATCACCACCACCTAATCTGTGGAAAACTAGAAGGGGGGTTGAATAGTTTTACGTCTTTTTAATTTACAAAAACCTTGTTTATCAAAACACCAATTCAAACTTTATGTTTCACCAATAGACTTGCACAATTATAAGCAACGATATCTACAAGTATATAATATGAAAAATGTGAAAGTAAGTAAATAAGTAAAAGGATAGAGTTGGAAAAATGGCACCGTGAGACAAAGGATTTATAGTGGTTCGGCTACGAATCTCCTCTTCGTCCTACTCCACTCCCCGAGCACCTAACTCGGGAGTTTTCTTCACTATGTCAACAAGCTCCCTTATGGCGGAGAAAACTTTACACAACTTTTGCTTACACCGGCTTAACGACACAAAGCTAAATGTCGGGTCCTAATAGTAGCTAGAACCAATCTCACAACACACCATGACTTCTTCACAACTTGAGCACACCACAACTTCGTCACTACTTCTTCACAACACAACTTCTTCACTACTTCACTACTTCACTACTTAATCTTCACCACTACCCTACTTCTATTCACAACTAACACTCCTAGAACTACTTATAAAATTCACAACACAACTACACAAGAGCTATACACAATATACAAAATCAATATACAATACTTCTTAAACTTGAGGTTGCAGGAGTATTCTTCTCTTGCACTTTGGTTGATGGTGGATGATGAGGGATTGAATCACTTGAAACAAGGATTAGTAATCTAATGATCAAAGGGTTTTGGAAGATGTTTAGAGAGATTTAGATCTGAAAATTTTCGTGCAAGAGGTGAGGAAAAATACCAGAATTAAGGTGGTATTTATAGGAGAAAAATTCTGACGTTTTCTGACACAGGAGCGTGGCCGGTCCCCTTAATTGTGGCCGGCCCCCTTAAAATTAAGGGGGCCGCCCCTTATAATTAAGGGGGCCGCCCAGCTGTAATGGCCAGAATTTTTTGTCTTTAGTTGGGAAAGTTTATTTGGTGAAAAACTAACTGATTTTGGTTAAAAATTGTAATTCATATATTTAGTATGATTAAAACATTTTTCTTTATTACCAAAATTGTTTTTCAAAAATATATAATATGTTAATATAATTAAATAAACTTTGTAGTAATTAATTAAATACCCCTTTGATCATGAGATGTATTAAGCACTTGTTTATTCATACCTTAAGTGATTAAGTTGGATACAGTGATATAAACTAGCTTAATACTTGTTTACATAGTAATTTTACGTTTAATGATTTTACATTATGTGATCGTCAAAACGTAGAGATATCGAAAAATATAAATAATGTTTTTACGCATTATTTATGTCAACAATCTCCCCCTTTTTGATGATTACAAAATCTAAACTCATTAAGCGAAAATTAGTATTTATACAAGTATTAGCATGAGTTTATATCAATTCTCCCCCTTTTTGTTAGCATCAAAAAGGTTTATCCCGATTAACTTGGAGCTCCCCCTTGATGTATACTCCCCCTCGTTTTAAGGTCATAAGAAATAGTCGAGATATGGAATGCTTGCAAAAATATTTAGATAGCACAACATATATATATATAGCATGCATACATATAAAGCAAAGCATATAAGGCAAGATAATGAATTATAAATCATGGCAATAACAACGACATTCATTAATAAATTTATTACAAAATGATTATGTTAGAACCAGGAATCAAAATTCAGGAGGTCGGGGATGCTCGAAATAAAGGTTAAACATGGTATATTAGATTAAAGAATTGGGGAAGATGTGTGAGTTTTCTAGAGAGAGAAAGAAGGAAAACGACACACACCTCCTTATTACAAATGAACATCCACCTCTCCTAGTTGCAACTAGGAGAGTATTTATACTACTAATCACTAAAACTATGTCCTAATGTCAGAACAAGTCCTTGTGATATGATACTATTGCAATTTCCACATATAACATTATTTTCAAGGCTAACAATCTCTCCCCAAAGTAGTGTTATATGGGAATTGCTTACAACGTCCCCTACAAGCATAAATAAGTAAAGTACAATACAAAACATAAGCACAACAGCTCTGAGAGTGGTCTTCAAGCACCATAGCTTCACTAATACATCTGAGTCTTCTCGGCTGCCATCACTTTGAATTGTAGAGGAACAATGTGAGCGAATCTAATTGGGGATTAATAATGACCATTACAATACACTCTCCCCTAATTAGTGCTCTCCCCCAAACTGACAACATCTCAGATGAGTGCCCTAAATCTGAAGAAGTCTTTTATGATAAACACATGCGAACCGTCTTTAGTCTTCAAACATGCAGCGGAATATGTAAAACGACTATAGACTCGACCTTCTTCAAGATTTTCTGTTCGGGGGTACAACGTATCAACATCTTCATCTTCAACAAATGCATTCCAGCTATCTTATAATCAGCCCATAACGTACACATGGAATCAACAAAGGTAGAAACGGTTAAGCCTGGTCACATGGACCTTTAGTACTTCATAAAGTACCTATTTAGTACACATTTCTCTTCCCTGATGATTGCGATCTCATCGAAATCAGCATACCAATGTGTATATGTAGTTGTAACCGGAAGCACCTTTAGCATAGACTATAATCAGCACGTGTGAAGATGTCGATAATCCCAATCTACTAGCGATACCATTTAAAATTTTCTAACTCTTTATCAACCTCTGAATGAACAACGACGGCTATTTCCATTAACCCCATAAGGAAGAACTCAATATGACGAACTTGAGAATGAAGTAAGATTCCACAGACTTGTGACTTAAGCTTGTGGTTCGTGTAGTGACTAAGAACGATGTAGAGAGTTCGTACTCCATCAAATCCCTAAGTACTCAATACTCTTCAACCAACCAACCATCAAGTATGAGACATAACACCTCTTGATTATCCACAACTACGTGTGACACTGAGCACTACAACGTAACTCCTTTAAGTGATAGTTAACTAGGTCTTCTTCCATCCACCCCTTGACCTATGAAAACTAGATAAACCAAGTCTTTGTCACCATGTATGTAACCCGAGGTTAACATATATGTATGTGCCCAACAAGTATCTTCGAAAGTCATGCATCCAACCAACCCCTAGACTTTGAGATAAATAAGTACGCATCCGTAAAACTTCACTTCAAACCCAAATAGATAATAAAGAATTCTCCTTGTATTCACAAACTTATGATATTAGCCATCGTCATTGTATTATGATTCTTGATCAAGATCTTTTTAAGCAAAACGTGGTGTGTTTTGGGATGTGATATATTGGTATTTATGTAATGAAACAAATAAATGAATCATGTTCAGTATACGGTGTACCAATAATATCATGAAGTGGGTGAGGTGATATATTGGTATTCATGTAATGTAACAAGTTAATGAATCATGTTCTTGTATAAGGTGTACCAATAATATCAAGTATTAGGTGTGGTGATATTAGGGTTANTGTTGGGAATTTTATATTTTGGAAGGAACCAGTTCCCACTGATGAGTATGTGGTTCCCGCTGAAGAAGTGATTGCCACTGAAGTTATATTAGTTCCTTCTGATGTTATGTTTTGGTTGCTTCGGATGTGTTATAAATCCGAAGTATTAGAGATTGAATATTTGAAAGTATTAGTCTGTTAGGATATGCATGAAATATATTAGGAAAAGATAGTGCATATCAATTAGTTTTCTTGTGTAGAGAGTTTGGGTTTACTAGGGTTCCTTCGTTATAAAAGGAGACCCCGACTCTTGTATTATGCACGTTTTTGATCAATAGTAATATAGATCCATAGAGGATCAAAAGTGTTTTAGTATTTTCTGTTTTTGTTTATTATTCCGCATATAGAGATTTACATAGATTGGTTGTGATTACACAACTGGTCTAACGATTCACAAAAGGCTCAAAAGGTCTAGAGGCCTAGGTTTCAACAAGTGGTATCAGAGCCTCGTTTGAGTCTCTATACTTTCAAGAACTACTTCATCTTTCTTTTCTCTTAACACCAAAAAGTCATGTCTGACCATGAACAAAGTGATAATGAGTCTGACACTAACTCAGTTCAGTCAAATGCAAACAACAACACCACAACAATCCAACAGTTTGTTACCACTGGAAACAGCAATGCCAAATTCCCAATGCTTCAAAGAGGAGAATATGATATCTGGACCATGAAAATGGAAAACTGGATCAAGAACACAGATCACAATCTGTGGAACATTGTCCTCAAGGGAAACACAAAGAAGAAAACAACTAAAGATAAGCATGGGAATGTCATTATTCTTCCTCCAAAAACTCAGTCAGAAAACCTTGCTGTTCAGAGGGAACACAAGGTCAGAACCATCCTTCTTCAGGCTCTTCCTGACTCTCATATGGGGGACTTTCATCATCTTGATGATGCTAAGGAGATCTGGGCTGCAATTAAGGCCAGATTTGGAGATAGTGAAGACTCTAAGAAGTTAAGGAGATCTCTACTCAAGCAGGAGTTTCAGGAGTTTGTAATCAGTGAAGAAGAAGGTGTCCACAAAGGATATGACAGGTTCATGCAGATCTTGAGTGGTCTCAATCAAGTAAAAGCCAAGCCAGACAATGAAGACATCAACACTAAGTTTCTGAGAGCCCTACCACCATCATGGCAGGGAGTGTGTATAGCTATTAAAACTAAGGGAGGGCTGGATTACATGTCCTTTGATGAGCTATACAGCAAACTGAAGAACCTTGAGGTCGACATCAAAGGCAGATCTACTTATTCCCCCTCTTCCTCAGCTACACATTCAGCATTTGTGGGGTCTGCAAGCAACAAGAAGATTGTTCCTGCTGAAGGGTCCACTTCATCCATGACATACATAACAAGTGCTCCAAAGACTCACTCTGAGTCTTCTAATGTGATGGAAAATGTAATTTGCTCTTTTGTGGCAGAAAGTGAACCGGAGCAACGTGTGTGGTATGATGATTTGGAACAAATTGATGAGTTTGATATGGAAGAAATGGACCTCAAGTGGCAAATGGCAATGCTCTCCATGAGAGTGAATAGGTTTCAGAAGAAGTCTGGCAGAAGGATCCAATTTGATGGCAAGGAGGCTGCAAGATTCAACAAGAGTAAGATAACTTGCTTCAACTGTGGCAAGACTGGTCATTTTGCAAGGGAGTGTAAAAGCAAGAAGACCACTGAAGTGAAGAGGCAGCCTACACTAAGGATCCATGAAGTAAAGGAGGAGACTGCAGCCATGGTGTCATTTGATTCAGCTGGTGTGGATTGGAGCCAACATGTTGAAGAGGAGGAAGGTAAACCTGCAACTATTGCTTTGGTTGCTGCTGAGAAGGTTCAGATTGTTGCTGCTGAGGAGATTCAGACTGTTGCTGCTGAAGTGCAAATTCCTTCTGAAATTGCACTCATGGGGATATCTCCTCAGGTAAACAATTGTGTGTTTGGTTGTTATACAAACTATGCTGATCTTAAGGAGGAGTATGAGAAAATGAAAGATGAATTAAATACCTATTACATTGATAATCAAGCTTACAAGAAAAGTCTTAAGTTACTTGAAAAACAAAAAGCTTGGTTTCAAAAGAATGAGTTAGCTTATGATGAAAAAATAGGTGTCTTAAAAAGAGATCTTAAAGCTGTAACTAATGAGTTTAAACAATCTAAACGTGAAAACTCTAAACTTCTTCAAGAAAATAAAGAACTTAAAGATAAACTTAATGAAGAAGTTACTAAGATTGAAGGGTTTATGATGTCTGGTAAAAAGTTATCTTCTCTGTTATATGGTAGCCAATCTGTAAATTCTTCTGTAGGATTAGGTTTTAAGAAATATGTAGGGTTAGAAGCTAGAAATGATACATCTAAATCTACTCAACCAGGATTAGCCTTTTATAAAAAGGAAGGTAACTTACATGCTGTCCCTGGACCCATAAGAGGAGAACACATGCCCACTACCTCACACTCTGACTTTGATGGATCACATCACTTGTATGGCAAAAAGTCTAAAGACTTGGCTACCCCTGATTCAAGTGACAAGTCAAGTGACTTATCCACCTCTGATTCAGATTCTAATGACTTTGTGTCTTGTTTCAGTGACAAGCCTTCAGAGTCTATAGACCTCTCCTCATGTGATCCAAGTGAGAAGTTGCCCAAGCCAGCTCCCAAGAACAAGCCTATGGAACCCAAGTCAAAAGTTGCTGCTGAAGACCCCAAGAAAGCATCTTTTGATTATTTGTCTTTTAAGAACAATTCTGTTTCAAATAATTCTGTGTTGGATGATTCTTTTTTTATGTCTGGTGATTTTAAGACAATTCCTTGTTTGAATGCTTGTTATGGTTTAAATAAATCTTCTAAGAAGAAGAAAACTTGCTTTGTTTGTGGAAGTGCTTTTCACTTGATTAAAGATTGTGATTATTATGATAAGCATGTGCAAGTTAATATGGCTTCTGTGTGGCATGATGTAAATAATATTCCTCCTTACATTCCTAAAGCACGAATCAGCAGGAACAGGGTTCCTTCTGAAAGGTTAAATTCAGATGGTTGGAAAAACAAAACTTTCTTTAGACCAACCAGCACCTATTTTCAAAAAGGCTTTTGGAATGGATACTATGACCCAATGTATATGGGTAGGGACAGATGGGGAACTGCTGTTAAGCCCTCAGCAGGTTGTTCTTGGAGAAATACAAGACCTTATTTCCAAGGGAGATCCAGGAACAATGGTGGATCTCATCAATCTACATGGTCAAATAATTCTGTGATCCACAAGGCAGGCCCAAGTCAATAATGACTTGGGTCTCCCTGTTGTACTAACATTGTTGTAAATCATTTACATTTGTAGGAATTGTTGATACATAAAGAATTAGGTATTATGGATAGTGGATGTTCTGCAAGTATGTCAGGGAATGAAGACAAGTTGGAAGATTTTGTACCTTTGAAGGGTGGCACTGTAACCTTTGGAGGTAGTGAGGGGAGAATTACTGGCAAGGGCACAATCAGGACTGGAAAGATAAGCTTTGAAAATGTGCTGTTTGTGAAGGAGTTGGGAAACTTCAACTTATTCTCTGTGTCCCAAATTTGTGATAGACAAAATCCTGTTCTCTTCACAGATACTCAATGCTATATTCTCTCCAAAGAATTTAAATTTCCAGATGAAAGTCTAATGTTGTTAAGGGTGCCAAGAAGAAATAATCTCTACTGTTTTAATCTGAATGATGTTAAGCCTGAAGGAAACCTGACTTGTTTGATAGCTAAGGCATCTTTGGATGAGTCCACAAAATGGCACAGAAGGATGGGTCATGTGAATTTCAAGACTATCAACAAACTGGCCAAAGAAGGACTAGTTTATGGTATTCCTTCCAAAGTTTTTACTAATGAACATAACTGTGTTGCCTACAACAAGGGGAAGCAACACAAGGCTTCTTACAAGGCTGTTCTAGCAGAAAGCATCATCAGAGAACCACTTCAATTGCTGCACATGGATCTGTTTGGACCCACTCAAGTTAGAAGTGTTGATCATAAATACTTCTGCCTTGTGATCACAGATGATTTTAGTAGGTTTTGTTGGACTTTCTTCACGGAGAGGAAAGATGAAACCTTTCTTTTATTGAAGGACTTCATTGCATTAGTTGAGAACCAGTTGAACAAGAAGATTGATTGCAGCAAAACTAAGCGGTGAAGCTTGTAAACCACGGATCGTTGTCCCAACGAGGGTTGAATATGGATCTCGTCACTCAAGACCGTGAGCTATGTGTCGTGAATAAGGTTTAAAAGAAAGTGTGGGTTTTAGTCTATACTACAACGACAAATTAAAGTAAAGGAAAGCGGTAAAACGACATTAAACAGGAAAGCAAGTAAAGTTGCATGAAATAAATTGACTAAGGAAAGCGGTAAATGAAAGCGATAAGTAAATAAAACGGTAAATGAATTTAAAAGACAATGTGTTTGCAAAGCGACGCGAATAAGTTAAATAAGCTTGAGGTTAAAGTTTGCAACGAGTTATTATCCTTTCTCGAGATTAGTTGTTGATTAATCTTTTGAAAAGATATCAACTCAAGACGAGTGAATCAATTGTTCAAAGATTTCGTCTTCAAATAATTAATTCACACGTCTAAGCAATCTTTCGATTACTTATCACAAACGTTTAAGCTCTTACTTAACTCACAAACTCGAGCTACTAAGCAAACACGAATTAAAACTACTCACGACTCATATTAAAAACTTAAAGCGATAAAGAAATTAAAAGACTTGTAAAACATTAAAACGTAAAATGTTTTTGGTTTTTAAATTTAATTAATAAAAGAAAAAGAAAAATAAAGTAAACGATTAAAAGAAAATAAAACAAGTGAAAATAAAAATAAGCTAAGTTAAAAAGATTAAAAGAAATTTCGGCAGAGTTTCGTTTAGGAATGAACCAAACAAAACTCCACTCGATAAAACGATGGAGTAAATAAAAGTCTAACTCGACTTGAAAAAGAAATAAGAAAAGAAGAAGAGAAAACAAGACACGACTCAAAATAAACTTGGACTAAAAATAAAGTTGACACAATAAAAACTAAACTCGCTATGAAAAATACAATACTCGCTACCTATATAAAAAAATCAAACTCGCTATGCTATATTTATCCCAACAAACTCGCTGTCAACTTTTCGAACAATTCAAACTCGCTATTATATGGTTTGGCAAACTCGCTACTAAATTACTACACATTTAATATCTTAAGAAAATGAAACTCGCTACAGATTTCTGTTATACTCGCTAAGGCTAGAGTTGACTATTTTCAAACTCGCTACTGATTTGTATTTCAAAACAATACTCGCTACGAAATTCAAGATTACTAAACTCGCTATGTCAATTGTGCCAAACTCGCTATACATAGGTTTGACTTTTCATACTCGCTATGTGTAAAAATTTAATACTCGCTATTAAACCCTAAAAATCAAACTCGCTACTAAACCCTAAAAAAAATAAACTGGACCTTAAAAACTTTTAACGTGACATAAAATTTTTATAAAAATAAATAAATAAGATTTATAAAAACTTGGTAAATAAAATGTAAAGACACTAAAAATAAGCTCAAAAATAAGCAAACAAGCCACGGCTTCTTTTGGAAGCCTAGCTTATTTGTATATCTTATCACTTGAAATTAAAAACATGCAAAGTTGACAAAGAAAATGATAAAAGCTTGTAGGAAAGATTAAAAGAAAAGCTTGTAAAGATTAAAGACTTGTAAAAGAAAGCTTGTAAAGATTAAAGGAAAGATTTAAGACATCAAATTAAGCTTGAAATAAGACATCAAAATAAACTTGCATTCAAAATAAATCTACACTAATACATGAAAATAAAACTATACTACTCTACCTTACCCCTACTCCTAAATAATAACCNACTGATGTTTCATCCATTCCCTCTGAAGGGCAATCTGTTCCTTCGGAAAATGATCCTACTGATGTGTCATCTCTTCCTCCTGAAAGCCAATCTGTTACTTCTGATGAACCTCATACAGTTTATCCTCAATCTTCTGACCTTGGTAACTTCCAACATTCAGCTTCCAAGGAACAAGGGGTTCATCATCAATCCAACTCTGGGATCTTTACCTCTTCCTCTTATGATGATGTGTTTTATCCTACTATCACCAACCAAGCTACATCCATTGAAGTGAACCCTGTTGCAACCAAAAGAATCAATATTGCCCATCCTCAGTCTGCAATTGTTGGGGATCCTCAAGCCAAAGTTCAAACTAGACATCAGGTGAAGAATGCTAGATTTGGTGAAACTGCATTTGTGGGGTATGTTCTTGATCATCAGAGAACCAATCATATAGACTATCAGCATTGTCTATTTGCTTGCTTTCTCTCTCAAGTGGAACCAACTAGTGTAGCTCAGGCCCTTGCTGATTCAGATTGGGTGGAAGCTATGCAAGAAGAAATGCAGCAATTTCACAATCAAAAAGTGTGGAGATTAGTTCAATTACCTGATGGGAAATATGCTATTGGTACTAAATGGATTCTCAAGTGCAAAAGGGATGCAAGGGGCATTGTGGTTAGGAACAAGGCAAGGCTTGTGGCTCAAGGTCACAGACAAGAAGAAGGGATAGACTACACTGAAGTCTTTGCTCCTGTTGCTAGAGTGGAGGCTATCAGACTTTTCTTGGCTTATGCTTCTTACATAGGCTTCAAAGTGTATCAAATGGATGTTAAAAGTGCATTTTTGTATGGTGAAATTGAGGAGGAGGTGTATGTTACTCAACCTAAGGGTTTTGAAGATCCAAACCATCCTGACAAGGTTTACAAAGTGGTTAAGGCACTTTATGGTCTTCATCAGGCACCAAGGGCCTGGTATGCTAGGTTGTCCTCATTCCTTCTGAAGCATGGTTACAGAAGAGGGACAATTGACAAGACCCTGTTTATTAAGAAGAATGTGAAGGATATCATTCTAGTACAAGTATATGTGGATGATATCATTTTTGGGTCTACAAAAGAGGCTTGGTGTAGGGAGTTTGAGGATCTGATGAAGGGAGAGTTTGAAATGAGTGCTATGGGGGAGTTAACTTTCTTCTTGGGTCTGCAAGTTCATCAAAAGCCAGAAGGGATCTTTATCAGTCAAGAAAAGTATGTTCATGACATACTTAGGAAATTTGATATGGAGAATGTTAGGACTGCTACAACACCTTTTGAAGCTCCAAAGACTAAAACAAAGAATGAACCAGATGAGCCTGTGAATGTCCACCTCTACAGGTCTATGATTGGTTCATTAATGTACTTGACAGCTTCAAGGCCAGATATTATGTTTGCAGTCAGTGCATGTTCTAGGCATCAAGTCACACCACTGGTTTCTCATCTCAATGCTGTCAAAAAGATTTTCAAATACTTGAAAGGTCAACCTAAATTGGGCCTTTGGTATCCAAAGGAGTCTCCTTTAGTGTTGGAGGCTTATAGTGACAGTGATTATGCTGGGGTGAATTTGGATAGAAAGTCTACAACTGGTGGATGCCAATTTCTGGGTAGAAGACTGATTTCATGGCAATGCAAGAAACAGACTGTGGTGGCCACTTCCTCTACTGAAGCAGAATATGTTGCTGCTGCAAGTTGTTGTGGTCAGGTTCTTTGGATTCAAAATCAATTGCTGGATTATGGGTATAATTTTATGAACACTAATATCTATATTGATAACCAAAGCACCATTTGCATTGTTAAAAATCCTGTTTTTCACCAAAGAACAAAGCACATTGAAATAAGGCACCACTTTATCAGAGATGCTTATGAAAAGCATCTCATTCAGGTGCAAAAGGTTGATACTGAAAACAATGTGGCTGATTTGTTAACAAAAGCTTTTGATGGACCTAGATTTGAATTCCTAATTGTCCACATAGGAATGAAAAACCCCTGATTGCTTGGTTTGAGGGGAGGCATAGGCCTAAGGGGAGGCATATGCCTCAGTAATGTATGATGTTGTACACATGTTTGTATCATTCATTTTATTTCCTTCTAAATAGAAGCTATCACTTATCATTTATTTTGTTTGAACTAACCATTATTTTAGGATCTGTTTGTTTGGTTAGTTTGTTTTCTGTGAAGTTTGTTTTGTAGATTTCATTACTTGGTAGCTTGTGGTGTAGCAAATTCCCATCTGTTTTATCACATTGTTCAATCAAGAAGAACACAAGATCAGCATGTTATTCATAATTCAATGGTTTATTACAAGAGAATGATGCCTCATATAGATCAAGTACTAATCTATTCTCCTACCATTGATATAACACTAGACATTCTACTTCTTCTTGCCTTTGCCTTTGCCTTTCATCTTTGGCTTCTGTGGCTTGGCTGATTTGGAAGTCTTGGGATTCTCTTGTCCCTCTTTTTCATCAGAAGGATAAATGATGGCTAGAGGTTTCACATCCAGAATCTCTTCTTCTTCATCATCTGAGATTATGATGAATGGTGATCTCTTTGGTTGTGAAGGTGCATGCTTCTCCTTCTCATCCTCATCTGAGGAAGTACAGGCAAAAGGGGATTTCATAGGGTGACATGGTACAAAAGGGATCCATGTTGCATCACTTGATGTTGAATCTGAAGACATGTTGCTCATTCGGCCTTTGGTACTCATGGTGGCTGCTAAAGAATATGTGTAAAAGGGGGTTACTTTTCAATTAGGTTTTGTGGATCTATGGACACCACAAATGGAGTCTTTTATAGACTCTAGGAACGAAACAGTGCAGATTCCCTTGCCACATCATTTAGTTTGACCACTTTTGNTGATTTATTACAAGAGAATGATGCCTCATACAGATCAAGTACTAATCTATTCTCCTACCATTGATCTAACACTAACATTAACCTTGTTTTTTCTATGTTCCTTTTAAGTGGTGACTTGTGCAGTTTAATATGAAGCTTTGTGAAGTCTATTTTGGCACACATTAGCATTCAAAGACAAGTTCCATTCATTCAGTACAAGGGCATCTAAAGTGCCCATTACAATTTGGAGTACAAAAGAAGTCACATTCACTCCTACCATCTATGACTCAAGACCTACCAACACCTAATCTAAAACAGATGATCTCCTTTGAGAAGAAACACCAAGTCTTCAGTATCTGGGAAGTACCTCTCCTTCAAATCCTTGCCTTCAGCATACACTTGTGCCCTCTTGCATACCAATCCCAACACTTGTGGCTTGGGTTTGGGGAGCGGAGATCGGGCATCATACAAAGATGAGTTTGCAGCAGACTTTCTTCCTTCACTTCTCAGCTTAAGCCCCTTCCTTGGTTGACTTGAAGATTCCACCATCTTGGCCTTACCAGCTCTTACTATGTGAGTTNTACCATCTATGACTCAAGACCTACCAACACCTAATCTAAAACAGATGATCTCCTTTGAGAAGAAACACCAAGTCTTCAGTATCTGGGAAGTACCTCTCCTTCAAATCCTTGCCTTCAGCATACACTTGTGCCCTCTTGCATACCAATCCCAACACTTGTGGCTTGGGTTTGGGGAGGGGAGATCGGGCATCATACAAAGATGAGTTTGCAGCAGACTTTCTTCCTTCACTTCTCAGCTTAAGCCCCTTCCTTGGTTGACTTGAAGATTCCACCATCTTGGCCTTACCAGCTCTTACTCTGTGAGCTGTGTACCTTGATTGAACCTCCTCATTGTATTCAAAGGATGGAGGAGGCTCATAATCATCATCAGAGGTATTATTGGTTGTTGCTGAAGAGGAAGTGGTGGTTGTGTCATGGCTCATCAAGGGAGTTGCAACACTCTTTCCCTTGTTTCTTGCCACTGAAGAGGTTGAGGCATTTGCTTGCATCTTAGAGGAGGCAATTACATCCTCTAAGAACATTAAAGGTTGCTGAGTGTTTCTTGGTGGTGGTGGTGCCACAGGGTTCATTGGTGGTGGTGCCACAGGGTTCATTGGTGGTGGTGCCACAGGGTTCATTGGTGGTGGTGGTGCTACAGGGTTAGGAGGAGCAGGAACATCATGTTTCCTCTTTCGAGCCTGCTCCTTGGTTCTCCAGCCCCTGTATCTTGGTCGATTTGGGTTCATTATGGGTATTGATAGTGAACAGTGATGGTTAGGGTTTGATGTTTCTAGGGTTTGTGATTTGGGGACTTAATGAAAAAGGAAAGATTTTGAATGAGTAAAAGCCGTGTGTTGATGGGTATTTATGGAGGATTTTATGGTTGTGGGAAGTTATTAAAGGAGTTAATTATCCTTTGACTTTGAAAAAGACTTTCGTGGTTGCTACTGAGGTATATCTGTTACCTCTGACGACAAGAGTTCCTGCTGGAGTTCCTTCTGAAGCAAAGGTGTTTCCTCGGATTGACTCAAAGTTTGACTAGAAGACCTATGTGTTTCCTTCTTATTGGTTCCTGCTGATTCGATACTGGTTCCCACTGGTTGACTTTTGGTTCCTGCGGAAGAGTTAAATTGAACTGGTCAAACTTGTCTAAGATACGCTCCCTATTAAAACGCCTTACTTGATTTAAGTTTGGCAACTTCTCTTAACTGACAATCCACGACCTAAATAACCACATTCCCCCTTATTCAAAATCATAACACCATTTCCAACTCATAATCATAACCTCCGATCAAAACCAAAACCCTAGAAATGGCATCTTTGAAATTCAAAGATTATCACAACCAAGTTGCTTACCTGAACAAGACAAAAGGAGGGGAATTGTACTTTGAAATGATCGACTTCTTGCTGGGTTCAAACTTGAACTTTGCACTGACTCATTGTCCACCCCTTGTATGTGCCTCATTGGTACAACAGTTTTGGGCAACTGCTATAGTGAAGGAGGTAAATGATGAAGCAGTAGCAATTGAAGCTAAGATAGATGGGAAGGTGTATATAGTAAATGAAGGGCTGATTAGGAGTAGACTTCAGTTTGATGATCAAGGTGGAAGCTTTGAGAACAACACTGAAGTGATCATTGCTGGGCTGAAAGACATTGGATACAAATATGATGGGAAAAATGTCTGGAAGAAGCCCCTTTTGTGTCCTAAATGGAGGTTTCTGGTGCACACTCTTCTACAATGCATTAGCTCCAAGAGTGGTGGATGGGACCAATTTTCAAGCTTTCTGGCTCATGGTATCATTTCCTTATCTAAAGGTGAAAAATACAATTGGTCAAAATATGTTTTTGTAGAGATGGTGGGGAATATTAGGGAAACTGGGAAGAAATTCTTGATGTACCCTAGGTTTTTGCAAATTATCTTGGATATACAGACCAATGACCTGACACCTAGAGCAATAGGGAGGCACACCTCCAAACTATTTGCTACTATGAGGACTGGGTATACAGGGGAACATTTCCCTTTGCTACCTTCTATGTTGCCTAGTGGCAATAGGGAAGAGGGAGCAGCAATTGCTGCTGATGCAGGAAATGTGGCCAGTGGTAGCAATGCTGCTGGTGACATTCCTTCCTCAACCTCTAATCCCTCTGGTCCATCTGTGGTTATTCCAGCTGATGCAAGTGCTTCAGTAGGAACACCATTGCAGACTAACCAAGACCAACCACCACCATCTCCTTCTAACCAAGACCTCATGCAGACTAGCCCCATTCTTTCTTCACCCAGACTTCATCCCTCTGATGAGCAACTTGTTGCTTCTGAAGAGGTTGTACATACAGAGGATGCACCAAACTTTACCACCAATGTTGAATCTGATATTGGTGCATCTATATCTGATCTTGTACATGACCATGTGACTCCCATAAGGGAACCTTCATCATGTCCTACCTTTCAACCTGTGGAAGAGGACTTCTTTGATGGCATTACCACTAACTTTGATGGTGGTTTTCATGTTTCTCCTGTTAGGCCCAATGATGCTTCTACAGGTATCCCTGTACAAGAAGTTGAGGAGCCTATTACTCTCACTTCTATGTCCAACTTACTTTCCAGGTACAAAGATGAAGTGGACAGTCTGAAGAAGGAACTGCAAGAGACAAAAGATACCCATGGAAGGGCTATACTTCAATTGCTTCAGAGAGTAAGAGATTTGGAAACTGAGTTGGGAAAAAGAAAAAGGGGCAGGGCAATGGAAGGTTCTGATGTTGAGCATAATGATAGTGGTGATGAGGATGATACTGGTGGGGAGCATCAGCAAGGGAATGATGAATTGTCTGGTTTGGAATTGCTAGCTCACATCTCCTTGGCCACTGCAAGCCCACTCTCTAAGATCACCTCCTCCAAACCAATTACCAAAGGAAGGAAGTATCTTTCAAAGAAGACCATTGCTTCTGAGAGGTCTGTTGCTTTTGAGGTGGATCTGAATGCTGAACAAGTTGTCCCTCCTCATGTTTCTGGTGATAAGTTGGGATCCTCTTTACATCATGATACCTCTGAAGACATGTCTAAGGGTGCAGAGACACATGAAGGCCCCTCTAGCAGTGTTCCAAGCTCTTCAGAGGAACCCAATCAATCTTCTTTACCACCAATGCCACCTCCATTCCATCCAAATAGACTGTTTACACCTTATCCACCTTATGTTCCAATGCCAATGCCAACTGCTTTTCCATCTTCATCACCTACATCTTCAACCCATACAGACAAAGGCAAGGGTATAATGTTGGTTGATCCAAATGAGGAAGATGTTGCAGTACCCAAACCAATGTCACCAAAAACTGTTGCTCAAATTGAAGGAGATGAAGAACTGGCTAGGAGATCTCAAGCTCAGTGGAATGCAGATTTCTTCAGTCCCAACACTGGGTATGTCCCAAACATCTCAGAAGAAAGAATGCAGTATCTGGATCAACATACAAGGCATTGGAGTCTTAGTCAATGGGAAAATTTGGGTCAACAATTGATAGAGGATCCTACTCTGCTGAGTGATGTGCTTGGAGCTACTATCCCTGTTGAAGATGCTTCTGATGATATTACACTTTTCTTGAGGAACAAATATCAAGAAAATCAAAGGAAGATAGCTGAAGCTAAAAAGAACAAGCCAATGTCTATAGGAGAGCAGACTGCTTACATGAGGGAAGTAGTCAAGAATCAGAGTACCTTTGTTGGAGGAAGTGGGATGACAATGAAGGAAGTTAGGGCTCTCCCACATGACAAGTTGATAAGCACGTACAATAGGACTGTAAGAGGACTTGAACAAGCTGGGATCAAGGCACATAATCCCAAGATCACTTTTATGCACCATTGTTGGATGCTCCATCTGCTAAGAGGAAGAGAATGGAGACTGAGGAAGAAGGTGGATCTTCTTTAGGGATTGAACAACCTAGCTCAGGAGGATTGGATTCGAATTTCATCTGTGGATCCTTCTGGTGTTTCTGCTAATGAAGCTGTGGTTTCCCCTGATACATTGGTTCCTCCTGTTGATCAACCAGTTTCTTCTTCACACCTACAGCTATGGTTTCCTCTTCAGCAGAAGGACCATCTATTGCTGCTGAGGATGTCATTGCTCTGAACCTTCAATCCAAGCTGTTCTGAATGAGGTCACGTGCAAGTTCCTTCTCCAAGGAAGAGTATACCCCGTGCAAGGAAGAAAGTGAGAAGGGTGTTTTGGACTTGGATGATGCAGATGACAAATTCCTTGTGCTTGAGTCTGAGTCTGAGTTTGAATCAGAGGGTGAGATTCCAAATAGCACAAGTGGAATACTCATGTGGCTAATTGGATCATGCATGTTTCTAAGGACTTTAGATATCACTCCCTTATTGGACTTGATGGTACCTGTATCAAGTTTAACTTTCTGGGTCAGATCATTAGGTTGTTGGATAGAGATGACTTGACAACATGTTATGGATGGTATCCAACAAACTTGAGGGGCTAGGCCAAATGACATTGGAATGCAATGCTCGGAGTCTTCAAGTGCTGTTTGATTCTGCTACATCTGAGGGAAAGGGGTTTGAAGCTTGGCAGGGTCAATCCAATTGGAGAGTATACAGTTGGGTTTTCTACCCATTGCCTGCAGTTCACAAGCTTACTTCTATGAAGGGACATGTGATGTTTATGTTCAGTGATGTGGAGTATCCTCTTTCCTTGAGAGTAATGGAGCAGATGCTGAAGCTAAAGCTAAGGGTTCCAGAGATAGATAGGAAATGAGAGAACTTGGCTTTGCAGTTGGTGGGCAAATAAAGAAGAGGATTGCAGCTATCAAAGATGTCTGAGCATCCTTATTTTGTTGTAAGATTTACATTTGATTATTTTTTTTATCTCTTTTTCATTCTTATTGTGTTTAAATAGTATAAAAAAAAAAAAAAAAAAAAAAACTTTTAGCTAACCATTATGTTGTAGATTCCTGTTGCTATGCAGTACATATATGCGTTATCAACTCACCATGATGTGTTTGTTCCATCAAAGAGTTGGCTAGTCCAAAGGTACAGCTTTGGTAAAGAACTCAAATCTGTTGATAGCTGTAATGGTTTGCTAAAAAATCTATTGGGTTCTCAATCTCACCATGCTTCACAGCTGAGAGTTGAATGGTGCCCAATTCACCATGGATTTTTCCTTTTAATAGATCCTAAGAATTGGCTAGCCCAGCAAGATATGCTGTGGTAAAGGCAGTGGAATACCAGTGTGTTGGTTATCAGTTCACCAAAGGTGATCATTTCTACCTAAGAATTGCACTAGTCCTGGCAAACGGCTACAGGTAAAGACATGTCAAATGCCGTTTATGGTGTGATGATTTGCCAAAAATCATTAGGGTATTCTAACTCACCTTTGATTTATTCTCAAGAGTTAGATGGGTACAGTAATCCAGGGTGTGATGCATGATTCCCACCCAAATTACTAGCTAGCCCAAGAGTGAGTAGCTACTTGTAAAGCTCATCAAATCTACTCTGGTTGCTGCTGGTCTTGTTGCTGTGGATGGATGCTGTTGCTCTGGAATCATGTTCTTCAAAGATGTCATTTTGTACCTCTTGGACCAATCCTCAAAGACAGTAAAGGCTCAAAAGAAACTTGAAGTTAACAATGTCAAAATCAATTTAGGGGAGATTGTTGGGAATTTTATATTTCGGAAGGAACCGTTTCCCACTGATGAGTATGGTTGCCCGCTGAAGAAGTGATTGCCACGAAGTTTATTAGTTCCTTTGATGTTAGTTTTGGTTGCTCGGATGTGTTATAATCCGAAGTATTAGAGATAGAATATTTGAAAGTATTACGCTTGTTAGGATGACATGAATATATTAGGAAAAGATAAGTGCATATCAATTATGTTTTCTTGTGTAGAGAGTTAGGTTTACTAGGGTTCTTCGTTATAAAAGGAACCCCGATCTTGTATTACGTACGTTTTGTTATCAATAGTAATATAGATCCATAGAGGATCAAAAGTGTTTTAGTATTTTCTGTTTCTGTTTATTATTCCGCATATAGAGATTCACATGATTGGTTGTGATTACACAACTGTCTAACGATTCACAAAAGGCTCAAAAGGTCTAGAGGGCCTAGGTTTCAAGCTTTATTTGTTTAACTTCGTCTTACATCATATAAGTTATTTTGGCAAAAGATGAAAGTGTAAGGGAATCTCACAGTTTGTTTATAAGATACGATTGAACATGAATGTGTAGTTATATAACATGAACATACAATATTAAGTATTGTTGAGTCAATGCTTGTACGAGTCAATGAATTTTGGCAGATTCCAGGAATTAAGGTAATTCAGAATTTCCGGAAACTAAATCTAAGAATTCTGTCTAATCAATTCTGACGCGATCAACCTTTAAAGTGACGGCGTCAGGTACTGATTGCCAGAAGAAAAATTTTATAATTTAGTTTTCGCCGGATTATAAAAATTACTGCATCTTTAATTCCAGGAATCTGCAACTTTCATCCACAAGCTGATTATACTCGCGATTATAGATTTGCTGCCGATTTAGCAAGTTGCCTAGATTGTTTATAAGGTTTAACCAGGTTACACTTGGACAAGAAGATTGAACTGGTAATCAGTTCATGACATCAAGCTTTTTGGCGCACTTTGATCGTGAGTTTTAGCATCATCTTGGAGAAGATCTAACCATGTTACCACACGACCAGCATAAAACGAATATGGGGATACTTGTTTTTTCTTTATTTCTACTTCACATCTTTATATGAACATTGGCGTGACAAGTTCCGTTTAGTGTGGGGGGTAGGATATAGTATAGAAGATTTCATATAGTTATTAGTGGAAATGGTTTTAAGATTAAAGGGCGTAATGTGTTATTAGTGTGGATGTCTTAGGATAGTCCACTTTAAATCAAAACATATAGTAAATGTAAGCTTTTATATACGGAAGCTTCTCTTAGACAAAAGTTTTGACAGTGTCAATTTAACTCTTCGCTGAAGGAACCGAACACCAGGAACCAGTATTCGAATCAGCAGAACCAGATAGAGAAATCACTAGGTCTTCTGTCAAACTTGGTCAATCGAGAAACACTTTGCTTCGAGATATCCAGCAGAATCTTCTCAGAGGTACGATATTAACCTCAGTAGCAACACGAAGTCTTTTAAAGTCAAAGGATTTAACTCCTTTAATAACTTCCCATCAACCATAAAATCCTCCATAATCATCAACACGTTACTCTAAAATTCTTCAGTTTAGTCCCCAATAAACACCTAGAAAACATGCATAACCGAACCAACACTGTTCATATCAAATACCATAATGAACCAAATGCCACGATAACAGGCTCGGAGAACCAATAGCAGGCTCGAGAGGAGACATATTCTGTCCTCCTGAACCGTGTAGCACACCACTCCCAATGACCCCTGTGGACCCCAATTGACTGGCCCACCACCCAGAACACATCCAGCAACCCTTTAATGTTCTTGGTGGTATGTTCCTCCTCTAAGATTCAAGCAACTTCCTAACCTATATCCAGTGGCCAAGAAACAAGAAAGAGTTTTAGATTAAAAGTTTTATGTTTTATAATGAGTTGTTTTAATCTTAACTCTCTTACTGTCATCAGTATTCTTTGTAAGTTGCATATTGGTATCTCTTATTTATTTTTGGTTGTACAGCGCGTTGGGCCGATAGCTGATAACAAGATTCGGTGATTTTTTCCTTCTCGGTTTGTATAATCATATTGATATATAGCGCTGATATTATATTTAATGGCGTACCCATTGTCGCGTCGGGTTCAACTTGAGTTTATCGTATATGTATTCAGTATGTTTCTCCCGATGCCTGTCGCGCGGTTCCGGTGGCGGTCGCGCGCTCTTGTGGCGCGGGGGCGGGCGGGTACCGCTGTGGCCGGCACCGGGGGTCTTGGGGGGGGGTCGGTGCTGCGATAGCGGGGGGCAGGAGGGAAGGTTGGCGTGGGGTCGAGCGGGCGGGCGGGTGGTGGCGCCCGGGCGGTGGCGAGGGGCGGGTGGGCGACGGGGGGGA
>LBNU01021444.1:20910-38008 GCA_014162995.1 Artemisia annua | reverse complement strand
ATAAAGGAGGGTTTTTTTAAACTTGATCTTCCAGCTTTTGATTAAAAGAAAACACGTGTCCCCCTATTTTTCCCAAAATTCTGTCCACCGTTGATCTCTTTATACTCCCTTCTCATTTATTATACGGTCAAACCTTTCTGAAAACCGGATCTCCTCCTTCAATTGTCATCCCTAATGTCCTCCCTTCACATAAATTCTCAAATTATTCCTTTACATAATTTGATACCGAAAATTAAATGAATACAACAAATCAACCGTTAACCCTAATTTGTTTATTGAAATCCCCAATTTTTGGTGAAGAAAAAATATGGTTTCGGTTAAAGATTAATTATGTTGGTGATGAAAAAATATTGTTTCGGTTTAGTGAGGTATCATTGCTCCCGGTTAGTTTTTTAATTCCACTCTAAATTATTGTTCTTAATTGTTTATGTTTATGTTTTTCTGTAAATATTGTTATCGGTCATATATTTAGGCATCTTTATTTGTTTTACGTTTTTTGTTCATTCCTACATATATTTTTAGCAGGTAATTATATTTTTAGCATTTACATTAAAGTAGAAGATTTGGGAGATAGGAAACTTTTATGAAAGTTTGAATTTTTAAAACCAAAATACTATCCCAATTAATTGTTTACTAACAAACACTCCTTGATTTTCTCTCAAATTCAAATTAATCATATCCTTTCTTTTGTTAACAACCGGAAATTGATGAAATTAACCTAATCTTCATCTATATAAAGGACTAATCTCACTGTAAGTCATCACATCACAATACCATTCAAATATTACAACAGGTATATGAAAACAAAGATTTCATATAATTTTGTTATGTAGTTTTTATGCAAGTTATAATTTATTCATTATGATATTTGTTTATAATTTTATATACTTTGTTGTATGCAGTTTCAAATATGGACCAACAAATCACAATGATATCTCAAATTGACCCTATGTTAGACGATGTTAAGATTGTCGTCAGAGTCATCAGTATATGGAAAAGTCATCCTTTCGGAAAGCCCAATCAAATTTGTGGTGTTGAAGTTATTCTTCAAGATCAAAATGTTGTTTCTAATTTATTTCAATATATGTTTCCTTATATCATTTTAAATGCTTACACTCTTTTTATTAATGTGTTTCAGGGTAACAGGATCCAAGCCAGTATTAAGGCTGATTCTATGAACAGGTTTAAGGCAATCTTGGATGAAGGTTCTTGCTATAGGATCTCGAATTTTGGTGTCGGTGAAAACGGTGGCAAGTTTCCTTTGCTTAGCCACAAATACAAAATCAGTTTCTTCAAGAACACTGCCGTGACTAGGGTCAACAACTTTGACAATAACAAACGAGGTTTTTGCTTTGAGCCTTTTACTAACTTTAACCTCAAAACTTTTGCTGAGAGGGATATGGTTGGTAAGTTCTTATTTCATTTCTTTTACTGTTTTTTCTCATTTGTTTTCCTTTACTATTGTTATTCATAATTGCTTTTTAAATTTTCATATAACTCATGAAGATGTTATTGGTACAATTGTATCAATTTCTCAACCTATACCTTTTGAATACCTTGGAAAGGAGAAAATGAGAAAAACTGTCATACTCCAAGATATAGAGTAAGTTTCCTTTTAATAATTCCAGTCTTTCAGTTTATTTGTGTGTTTCTTTGTTTTATTTACTCATTCGTTACATACTTATTAACAGAGGTGCACAACTAGAATGCTGTTTTTTTTATGATTGGATTAAGAAATTGGATGTTGTTTCAAACCATCAGAGTGATTCAATCACTCCTGTGGTTATGATCCTTCAGCTTGCTAGGGTCAAATATTTCAACAGTGAGTAGCTACAAATGTTTTTTTTAACTTATTTTTTTTAAAACCATCTGTTGAGCATTTCATTTATTTGTCGTGCAGAAAAACCTTCAATTAATCCGGCTGTTTTCTCAACTAAGCTGTATATCGATGAAGATTTGCCTGAAATACATGCATTCAGGAAGAGGTACAAATTATTACATTTTGTAACTGCATAATGTAAAAAATATAAACTAAATAATTTTATGTTTCACAGATATCAGGAAGTTGATGGGTATGATGCCACCAAGACCGCTATAAGTGTCTACACTCCTGTCAAAAAGGAAGATACACCTGAGGAATTTTTTGCTGGTGGAATCAAAAAAATGGTTGGCTGCATTCGTGAGTCTGCATGGGTAATATATCTTATTTAAATTTTTGGTAAATTACAAATAATGTGACAAAACTTAATTTTGTTTAGTTTAGGACACTAATACACATTTGACCTTTACCCACTTTCCTGAGGAATATGATTGCATAGTCTATGGGAAAGTCCACAAAATCCACCGAGAATACGGATGGACGTATATTGGTTGCAAAAGATGTGGTAGGGTTGCAAAACCATTTGAGGAGGATGAAGATGATTCTTCGTCTAAAAAACAAGTTGGTTCATCAAAAACAGAAAAGGCTAAGCAACAGTTTTGGACTTGCAAAGTGCATAAAAAAATTACCGCTGTCGGACCAAAGTAAGTATATTTATTTTCCACTTTTAAATTACTTCATATCAACTTAATCAATTAGTTATTTTTCATAAACCAAATGAGAACTAAAATCTTTCTAATTGGAATTTTAGGTACAAAGTCATTGTACAAGTCATTGATGATACCGGTTCTGCTTCCTTACTTCTGTTTGATGATATGATCAACACTTTGGTTGATATTCCTTGCTACAAACTAAAAGACCAATATGGACCTGGTGCTGAAGACAAGTTCCCTAAGGAACTGACAAACCGAATTGTTGGGAAAAGGTTGTTGTTTCGTTTTACTTATACTGAGTGGGCAATCAACAACAACCATCATATCTACCAGGTTACAAAGATGTCTAATGATGCTGAATTCATTAAACTATTCAAAAAAGATTTCATCATGGATGTAAGCCTTTGAAACTCTTACTATATGCAAATTTGAAATAGTTTCATTATAGTCAATTTTTACGGTTATAACACATTAAAATATTTTTTTGAAATATTTTTGTACAGGAAACTGATGATTCACTTGAGACTCCGGTTCAAAAATCTGTTGAAAATTCTCAATCATCAAGCATCCTAAGATATAAGGAAAGTATCCCTTTCAACTTGGAATTCACACCAACTAGAAAGGTTACAGCTGAGAATAGTTCTGAAGGTGGTTCCGGAAGTTCTGGCAAGCGCAAAGTTGTTGACCTCGATGAATTCACACCAACTGGAAAGGTTACAACTGAGAATAGTTCTGAAGGTGGTTCCGGAAGTTCTGGCAAGCGCACAATTGTTGACCTCGATGATTTTGATGACAAGGAGTATGAAGCCCGGAAAGGGAAGAGGGCTATGGTTGAAGTCAAGATAGAACGTGAGGAATGATGAACTATCTACAACATATATCTTCTTCACAATAACTCTACTTTGTTTCATTTCAATGTTTGTTTTTATTAGACAATTTATGTTTTCGTATTTTCTTTATTTGGATTTGGATGTTGGTTGTTCTTATTTTAAATAATTACACTATGGAGAAGATATAAATTTTAATTATTTACCCTTTGTTTCATTTCAAAGTCATATATAAACATATAAATTTATATAATAAGTATCCACAACATTACTTAAACAAAAACTTTTGTACAACAAAAAATTTAAAATTAACCATATCCAATCTTTTGATACATCAATTCATTACGAAAAACAAACACTCCTTCATTTACGCCATTTCAACTTAAACATATCGAATCTTTTGGTAACAATATACTTTATTTATTTATTTTTATTTTTTTACAAAGGTACTATATAAATCAATCGATTAGATTAAAAATAACAACATTTATTTGCGTACTAAATTAGAATTTACATACTTTTTAAATAATAAGTTAGAATATATAATTAAAAACCAAATCATCTCCTAAAATGGTGCACTAAACTTAATTATAGCAAATCTCAACTTTTTAAAATGATATGTTTCAATCTTCATTCAAACATAATTCAATATCTATATCTTTCTCCAAATTATCACACTCTTTATTCATTATATAAACTCACTATTTGTTAACCTATATTTCATAAACTTCTTTTCACTACTCAAAATGGTTAATACGAAACCATCTAATGTGAGCATTGTTTTTTTGCTCAATTTTTTTTTATTATTTATCATAAATCAACATACGAATATATGTATTTTTCCTATTGTTGATTAACGTTTTTTTATTGTTTTCATTTAGGATACCAACAAATCACAAGATGCGAAAAAGTGTAACGATTTATCCAAAGAAAACTCTCCCAGTGTCGTTGTGGTATCTGATGATGATATTGTTAGTTTTAAACATGATTGCAATGTTATTTTTCTCATTTATTAAAGTTGTATAATCAAATTCATTTAAACCATACTATATACAGGAGGATGATTTCGGAAGAAGTAGCAAAAGATGTTTAAAGGATACTCCTTTGTTGAAAAATAAAGATGTTCAAATTCTTTCATCGAATGATGAAGAAATAAAACCACAATCTTTAAAAAAAAAAGATTCAAGAGCACGATATACCATCAAACAAATTGGTATGATTATCTTATAACTTTATCTTAATATTTTGTGTTTCATGTTTTTATATTTATAAGTTTTAATAATGTTTATGTTAGTAAATCTATAACTTTTGACTGTAAAATTTCAAAATCATCTTAGGACTTTGACGATGAATTACGTATTGTATTTAAGCGCACAAGCAATGATTTTACGACTAATTCCTCAAAGAAGGCTAAGTTTACTTGCATTGATGAACTTATTGATGACGACATTGATCAACATCATGATGAGGTTCCTAACGAAGTTGATTTAGTTTCACCCAAATCTAACGAAATGTATCCAAATAATCACTCTCATTTGGATGACTTTAAGGATGAGGAAACACAGGTTCAACAACTTTTATGATGAATAAGTTTGGTTATTATCATCTGCTTTCTATTTTCACCTGTGGAACAATTATAAGTTTGCACAATAAATATTATTTCTTCTTTTTGGTACTCATCAAAATTTATTCAAAGAATGTTTAATTTAACCTTCACATTGTATTTGTTTTTTATTCAAAGAAGGTTTAATTTAACCTTCACATTGCACTAATAAATTACAATAAATCCTAATACCGGAACTTATAATCCACATAAAACCAAAATCCATAAAAAAACTTAGTCGCAACTTATTAACTACCATACAAACATACTAATACTTAAACATGCCGATAGTCATTTAACATGAATGAACTCACTATTGCAAAACAAATTAACAATTTTAGAAGAGTAAGACATTCATTAACATCATAAACGTACCAAAAGAGATTACGATAGTCATTGGCATATAGTCATTATCATGTATCAAGACATGATTAAACTTGCCATATAGTCATTATCATAATACTAAACGGAAACTAACAAACCACTGAAACCTTAGAACAAAAGTTAAGTCTTTACTTCATACGAACTACTATCAACACATATCAAATACTGGAACAACCACTTGAAACTC
The DNA here is from genome assembly GCA_014162995.1 of Artemisia annua. NCBI lineage: Eukaryota > Viridiplantae > Streptophyta > Magnoliopsida > Asterales > Asteraceae > Artemisia > Artemisia annua. The sequence goes on along the minus strand of LBNU01021444.1, from coordinate 32,475 downwards.
TGGATCAACAGTTTCAGTCAAATCTGTCATTATGTCAACCAGCTGGAACCTTATCATTTTGTTTTTTCTGAAACTGCATTTCCTGTTAATATGTTTCCATTTTTCTTGTGCAATCATCGTGACATGGTTATTTCTAATCTTGCCCCCCCCCCTTTTCCTTTTGTGCCTTACAATGTCCAGGTCAACCATAAACTCCAGATCACCGTAGCGAACAAGTGCATTGTCATATGTGAACAATTCAGTCTTATCAACATAGTCGGCAGGTACAGTCTGACATCAATTTTAAAAACACAACGGTTAATTTTTTTTATATCTTTTAAAACTTACGTAAAAAATATACAAGTAACTCACATCCATACATTATTGTAACTACTTACCAACCGATTTCGGNGTTAATTTTTTTTGTATATCTTTTAAAACGTACGTAAAAAATATACAACTAACTCACATCCATACATTATTGTAACTACTTACCAACCGATTTCGGTCTAAGACATATGCAAGCATTGGAGTATAAAAACAAGCATCTTCATTCCTGTGTTGATCATGTTCCTTCCAGTCACATATGTGAAACATCCTTTTATCTATTTTTCAATGTATTAAGTAAATATTTTAAAACTTATCCAGTATTACTTATAATTATAATGGTTTATATAAAACTATGTTAATAGCTATAAATTGGTGTACGTACCTTCGTCTAAGGGACCTCGACAGATAGGAAGATCTTCATTCATTGGTGTTCTCGGAATGTTTTCCAATCCTAAAGCAAGTCCATCCATAGCAAAAGTAATTAACGACACTGAATTACCACCGAGATTTGTGAAAACCATTGGTTTCCCAGGCTCCAAGTGTTTCCTCTCAACGACAGTATTCTAGCCATCTCCATAAAACATGTTTCCGTATTTCTTCGGATTAGATGTCCCTCCGATACGAACACGGCGATGCCTAACTGTTGCTAAATTTATTCCACCAACCATCAGATTGAATTCTTTAGTCACAATATCTTGGAGGAAATCTCCCGGAAGCAACTACATACATTGTTAGTCAAAAACATCTTAGAAACTACAAATTATTTATTTCAAATTTAATATTTGTCTATAAATAATTAAGATTGCGTATACACTTACCGGAGAATGTGCAAGATTTTCACCCATACTTACGAAGCATCTCATTTGCCTTGGCCCTATTTCACTTCGGTTGTAGCCACCACATTCAGAACCAGTATCATCGTAAGCAGTAACGTAGTATGTGTCTTCTTCTTGAATAATGAAGTGTATAAACCCCACATTTGTATACCTACTGTCTTTGATAAAGTTGGACCACTCCTCGCCATACAGTTTGTACAAATTTCCAGTGGAATTCACGGGTTTGATCCAAACTTTATGTTTTGTCCCTCGATTGTGTATTAAGTACACCCATGGAGTTCCATTGTAGAATGTTTCAGTGAATACAACCGGCAAACGCTGTCAAGGAGAATGGTCAACATATTTTAGTTACAATTCACGCTAAAACTTCCGCGTTTAACTCAATTGCTAATATAAGGTTAGTGAACATATTCCCATACCTGTTTTTTATTGAATTTTTCTTTGTTCACATCAAACAAGAATTGAAGGCTCATCCTGTGAAAGTATCATACAAAAGACTGTATCAATACGACTAACTTATTTACTAACATAATTACACAAAAAAATCGATTTAACTGAATTTAACTAACAATATGACTAACTTATTGACTATATACAAAGTTCTATTTTACTAATAAAAATAAACACAACAACATTCTAAAATGTATAAACATAAGTAAACCATATACCAACTACAATATTATCTAATCTTACGTCAAGGCTTACTGTTCAAATATACAAAACCATATAACCACATCAACTTACGTATTTACAAATAACGGATTTACATACATTTAGTCAAAAACCTGTATACATACACTTACAAAAATAATACTTTTTTTTCATAAACTCTTCTCTATTGATAAACTCATGTTTAAACTCTTTTATAAATTATCATCATATAACCCTCTATCAATATAACACTTAATAACTACATTTCAAATGCTTCTGAATCTACTAAACATAATCTAAATAATTCAATAAAAATTTATCAATCTACCTAAATAATCCTAAGGCTTTTGGTTATAACTAATTCCATGTTGCGTACCATCATTTACTCTATTATTCCTTTTATGATTATGTACATTTAGATCAAACTCAAATGAAACATTATCGAACACCAATCAAACAAATCTATATAAGAATCTATTATTTCATCATGGATATAATTATTTAAAAGACTATAATCTATCTAATTTACATGCAAATCATCACATGAATTATGTGCTTAATCATAACTTACATGCATATCATCAAACGAATTTAACAAAAAAAAATATAATTTTTTCTAATAGTTGGAGACATGGAGATGAAGAACCTGTTCTTGGCACGGTTTTCCTTAGGAAATGTTGATGATGATGAATGAGTAAAATTTTGGATCACCGCCTATTCATTAGTACTAGCGGTTAAGTGTATGCAAGTGGTTAATATGTAGTGACTTCAATCATTACCTTTTGAAACCGTGCACTCTTTCCATTTTAAAAGGCAATATTAATTCGTTTATCAAGGAAACATGAAAACTATTTGTAAAATATATTCGACGATATTATCCCATTTCATTGAACGATTTTGTAGTACATGATATTTCATAATTTGTAAATATTAAATATCTTCTAAAGTTATTCAATGTTTTAAAATGTATCACCTTTTTAAATGAAACATATTATCCATATTTGACCATAACAAAATAATTGCAATCAACCTATATACAGGCTTTATGCATATATCTGATTATGGGTAAAAATTTATTACAATAAAACCCATATATTTTAAAACATATTCCCATGAACCTAAAATTATTTAGTTCCTTATGCAACATTTTTAGATGTACTATAATAATACTACATGATGAAATCCACATTTTTATATAATTTTTTTTATTAAAGGATCAACTATGTAAATTTGGGTTTATGCAAATTTTCCTATAAATAGTGATCCAAAGTAACATATTATTCACAAACACAAACTTTACATTTCTTTTCTATATGGCATCATCTAAAGAAGAAGCCCTTGCAAATCTCTTTGAAAAAATTGTCTTGCAACATTCTAATGATCAATTCTCTACCTCAGATCCGGTGAAAACTAATGACAAAGTCGACAATAAAGTTGTCGATGTTGAAAAGGAAGAAAAGTTTCAATTACCTAAGGATTCCGATCAAGCAAAAGACTCGTCAAATATTAAACTTGATGACAATACATTTGTTTCTTCTCTTTTTGAACAGGGTCAATCTTCCAAAGAATCTGAAGGTACTACATTTTTATTCACACGTTAAACTTTACAATGTTGTTTAAAATTATTTACATTTTTTTTGGTGTCATCAGATGAGTTCGATCCAACTCCTATTATTGACTGGCTAAAATTTAATGTTGGAGATGATGAAGCATGTCAAAAACTTCTACACAGTTTGAAGACAAAGGTTGATAAGGCAAATGATTTAATCAATCAACTACGTGCAATGGGTCATGATATAGATGATGACTATGTTGTTGACCTAAACTTCTTTGATAACGAATGAAATGCCCTCAACATCAATGATTTCATTCAAATTTCTATTTTCTTATGTCATTTGAATAATTTACTATCATGAATAATTTGTCATGTTTATCTCTTGAAATGTAACAGATTTATGCTTTGAATCAATGATCATTTCATTATCTTCCATCAATTTAATTGTTTGTATATACCCTACAATTAAGGCACGTATTAATGCTTTTCGGTTTCATAGTTTCACCATATTAAATGATACAGTATTACTAAAATTAATGATATATTATTACCTCATTTGGGCTTAAGTATTATTTGAAAAACCTAACAACAATATCACATCTCTAATTTTTAAAACGTGTTGTTTACCAATATCATCATGGATGATTAAAACAATCAACTAATTACGTACATGATACTAGGGTGCTTAATAGGAAATCTATAACAAAATATTTTCACGTCATTTTAAATAATTTTTTAACAAAACATGGTGAAATTAGTAGTTATACTAAAAATAAGTTATAAGTTACATGTAAATAAAAAAGGTATGGGCCTAATTATTTGCTTTTAATTTGGGCTTAAAATTATGTCAATGATGGTCATTTAATGTATTTTACAAAATCAAAAGTATATCCTAATTAAATGATTATCAAAAGGATCGAATATTTTTTTCATAGCTGACTAAAATTACTTCTCATAAAAAACATTGGATCATATTCTTCAACTATTATCATCTTCATTTCAATATATCCATATATGTTTTCATCCTATGGAAAATTCAATGAATGAAGGAACACGAATTGCTGAATGTCAAGAAAGTATGTTTATATTTAATCTCCATACATTCAATCTTGGATCATAAAATCATTGCTTGTGCATTTTACATTATTAGGTTTATCATTTTGTTCATGAATCTGCTTATGATATAATTTTTTTTGTTATTATTATTATTATTTTAGATTAGGCTCTATATACTCTTAAAATTATTAGTTTTTTTGGCGTTTATTATCTATTTAGTAGATACTTTATACATCTCATGTTGTAATCGTCATTGAAACTATAAACAGGTGATCAACACCAAGGAACCAAAAGAAAATTCTTTCTGATTGTTGATGAAAGACTAAATGATAATGTTATGTCTTTCAATGATTTGCCATACAAAAAAAAACACCTCATCAACGCTCTAACGTAATGAGTAGTCAGGCTACTATGGGAGTTCTATAATTTTAGATAGTCCACAGAGCACAGGTATGTAAACGTTTAATTTTTTTTCTGTAATACCAAAACTATATATTATGTTGTTAATTGTTAATTTTCAAAGTTGTTACAAACAGATTATAGGATGAATCATCATTCTAGCCAGTTAAGCTCAAACATTCTTAATTATAAACCTATATATATACCCAACTCCAACAAATATGGCATTACTAACATTGGACAATCATCTGCTCCTTCTAATATTACTACAAGTAAGTATATACTGCTTTTTCTTTTTGCAAAATTTATGTCTTACATAAACTACTATGTTAACAATATTTTATTTTTAGGTCAAATTTCCACGATGCATAAAACTGTTTCCTCCCCTTTGGTTTCTACTTCTGTGTTAACACCACCAAATGTGATTAATACACCGGAAATCTCAAAATCAGTACAACCTAAGAGGGGACCTGGACGTCCGCGTAAAAATCCGGTTACAACGAACCCTACATCACAGAATGTTGCATTGCAATCCTTCCAACCAAGTTTACCTAAACAATCAAATATCATTGGATCAATTAATAACAACCATTTTGTTACAAGCTCACATGTAGAACAACCAAATGTCATTAATACACCCGGAATCTCAAAATCCATTCCATTTAAGAGGGGGCGTGGACGTCCGCGTAAAAATCCGGTTACAACCAACCATACATCACCCGATGTTCTATTGCAAACCTCCCAAGCAAGTGTACCTAAATCATTCAACACCAACAAATCAATTCCTAACCATAATGGTGTTACAAACTCACATGTAGATCAAGAAAATGTTATTCCATGTGTAACACAAGTCCCTCCTTCAAAAGGTAATGGTTTAATAAAATTGATCTTTATTTGTATAATAATCATGTATTCACAATCAACCAACAATATGACAACCTATTATTGACCATGTTTTTATTTACAGTTCATTTGGCAAATCAGAATCCGAGCCAATTTAGCTACAACAATCTTAATTATCAACCTCTGTCTATACCGAACTCAAATCTAAACGAAAGTAGGTTGTTTAAGTTTTATATGTTTATGATTTTTTTAATATTGTATATTTAATAACATTAGAGTACCTCATTAACATCTATGAATTTTTGTTTCATTTTTTGTCATGCAGATTCTCCCAACCTGGTATCATCAAATAAAAGAAGGTATAATTTGCATAATGAGAATAACGAAAATCCAAGTACGTTAAAGAATAAGTTTAATGATGCCAAAAGTTCAGCTGTTTATAACAAGCATGTAACTACTGTTGGAAAAAGAGCTCCTCTTTCGGATATTACATCCAGTAAGTATATCATGCTATATATTTCTGCATATAATTATGTTTTACATACTCAACTATATAAATCCTTTATGATTATTTTAGGCACAACATCCATGACAAACAAAAGTATCTCCACGTTTGATGTTACTACACCATTTGTTTCACAACAAACAAATGTAACTATTACACCGGAGAATTCCAATTCAGTAGTAACTCATAGAGGACGTGGCCGTCCACGTAATACTCCTTCGAAAACAAACTCCTTGGATCAAACCAAGGCAAAAACACGTCAAGGCCCAGGTCGTGGTCGGAAAAAGACTGGTGCTGCATATTCAGTTACTAACCTTGAGACACCGGATAGTACAAATGCCATACCAACAAATGAAGACACCTATTCGAGTGAGTTATACGATAGTTATATTTATATAATCTTTTCAACATGTATATAATCTGGTACTTACTAACTTGTGAATCAGCAGGGGTATTGTCAGACGAAAATCCAAGGAGCAGGTTCCAAAACAAGACTCCAATACCATTTGACATTGGTGATTATTTATTTACATACATATTCTTTTGATAATTTCATGTACACATACTATATTTATATGTTCATGTACTCAAAATATACTTATACTTTATACAGGTTCTATAAATCATGTCGATGAACAGACTTCAACAATACCAAATCCTACTTCAACTTTAGAAGATAGAGCCCATATAAAAGGAAAATCAATAGCAACTGAAAATGACATTATTTCATCAGACGAAGATACTGAAGATGAACATGGATATATCGATCGAATTTGTGGTATTTCTAAAGGTACTATTTTATAACTTTATTAAACATAATTATGTTAATTTCTTATTCGTAACATTCTTCGAGTTTAACGTACAGTTAATCAATACAAACAACCTCTAACAATAATTTATCCTTTTCTGTTTAGATTATTTTGATCATGGAGACCCAACTTTTCAATGCAACAAATGTGNGTTTAATAAAATTGATATTTATTTGTATAATAATCATGTATTCACAATCAACCAACAATATGACAACCTATTATTGACCATGTTTTTATTTACAGTTCATTTGGCAAATCAGAATCCAAGCCAATTTAGCTACAACAATCTTAATTATCAACCTCTATCTATACCGAACTCAAATCTAAACGAAAGTAGGTTGTTTAAGTTTTATATGTTTATGTTTTTTTGAATATTGTATATTTAATAACATTAGAGTACCTCATTAACATCTATGAATATTTGTTTCATTTTTTGTCATGCAGATTCTCCCAACCTGGTATCATCAAATAAAAGAAGGTATAATTTGCATAATGAGAATAACGAAAATCCAAGTACGTTAAAGAATAAGTTTAATGATGCCAAAAGTTCAGTTGTTTATAACAAGCATGTAACTACCGTTGGAAAAAGAGCTCCTCTTTTGGATATTACATCCAGTAAGTATATCATGCTATATATTTCTGCATATAATTATGTTTTACATACTCAACTATATAAATCCTTTATGATTATTTAGGCACAACATCCATGATAAACAAAAGTATCTCCACGTTTGATGTTACTTCACCATTTGTTTCACAACAAACAAATGTAACTATTACACCGGAGAATTCCAATTCAGTAGTAACTCATAGAGGACGTGGCCGTCCACGTAATACTCCTTTGACAACAAACTCCTTGGATCAAACCAAGGCAAAAACACGTCAAGGCCCAGGTCGTGGTCGGAAAAAGACTGGTGTTGCATATTCAGTTACTAACCTTGAGACACCGGATAGTACAAATGCCATACCAACAAATGAAGACACCTATTCGAGTAAGTTATACGATAGTTATATTTATATAATCTTTTCAACATGTATATAATCTGGTACTTACTAACTTGTGAATCAGCAGGGGTATTGTCAGACGAAAATCCAAGGAGCAGGTTCCAAAACAAGACTGCAATACCATTTGACATTGGTGATTATTTATTTACATACATATTCTTTTGATAATTTCATGTAAACATACTATATTTATATGTTCATGTACTAAAAATATACTTATACTTTATACAGGTTCTATAAATCATGTCGATGAACAGACTTCAACAATACCAAATCCTACTTCAACTTTAGAAGATAGAGCCCATATAAAAGGAAAATCAATAGCAACTGAAAATGACATTATTTCATCAGACGAAGATACTGAAGATGAACATGGATATATCGATCGAATTTGTGGTATTTCTAAAGGTACTATTTTATAACTTTATTAAACATAATTATGTTAATTTCTTATTCGTAACATTCTTCGAGTTTAACGTACAGTTAATCAATACAAACAACCTCTAACAATAATTTATCCTTTTCTGTTTAGATTATTTTGATCATGGAGACCCAACTTTTCAATGCAACAAATGTGGTGCATTGTTGTGGTATGCAGAAGCAAAGGTTGGACTGACCAAAGTAACTGCTAATGATTCATTCTCACTTTGTTGCGGTAAAGGAAAGGTAATGCTACCAGTTGGTTTAAAGGAACCACCAGAATTATTAAAGGGACTTTTGAATGGAGAAAACAGAAAAANTCTTTTGGCAGAGGTGTACACGATAGAATTCCAGAAGCGTGGATTGCCTCATTGTCACCTATGCGTATGGTTGGAGACAGAATCTAAATTGCGTTTTCCCACCGATATTGACAGGTGTATATCTGCTGAGATTCCAGATAAAGATTCAGACCCGGAACTATACCAATTGGTAAAAGAGTTTATGATGCACGGTCCTTGTGGTCCTGAACATAGAAGTTGCCCTTGCATGGTAGAGAATAAATGTTCTAAGAAGTTTCCAAAGCAGTTTAATGAATCAACTTTCATTGATGAAAGTGGTTATGCCATTTACAAAAGGAGTAACAATGGCAGAACTGTTCAGAAACAAGGTGTAGACCTGGATAACACCTTTGTTGTTCCATACAGCGCAACTTTATTGAAAAGATACCAAGCCCACATCAATGTCGAATGGTGCAATAAATTTGCATCTATCAAATATCTTTTCAAATACATTAACAAGGGTCCAGATAGAGTAACGGCAGTAGTTGAAGACGAAGAAAAGGACGAGATAAATGATTTCTATGATTGTAGGTACTTATAAGCATGTGAGGCCGCGTGGAGAATTTTTAAGTTTGATATTCATCATAGGTACCCTTCTGTCGAGCGTTTACCATTTCATCTACCCAATGAACATTCTGTGTGCTTTGATCCTACTGAAAGTATCGACTTTCAACTTGAAAAGGATTCAGCCAATACAACAAAGTTCTTACAATGGATGGAAACAAATAAAGTTGATGCGAAAGCAAGAAAGCTTTTGTACGTTGAGTTCCCAAAATATTATGTTTGGAACAAGAAAGATTTGGTTTGGACAGAACGGAAACAAGGCAAGAGCATAGGAAGAATTCATCATGTTCCTCCTAATTGGGGAGAGCTTTTTTATCTGCGTATGTTGTTAAACCATGTCAGAGGTGCAACTGGCTGGGAATCTTTTAAGACGTATGAAGACGTTGAATATAATACTTATAAGGAAGCTTGCTTTGCACGTGGATTGTTAGATGACGATAAGGAATACATAGATGGTATAATTGAAGCAAGTCAGTGGGGTATGGGAGATTATTTGCGGTCTTATTTTGTTAAATTGCTTTTAACAGATACTATGTCAAGACCCGAAGTTGTTTATGACAAATCATGGAGACTTTTAGCAGAAGATGTTTTAGAAAAAGAAAGGCGCAAACGAAATCATCCAGGTATGAATTATTATTTTAATGTCCTACATTTAATAAATTGTCGATAGTCTCTAAAATCATAACATTGCTTATGTATATATATATATATTTTTTCCAGAATTGGAACTATCTGATGATCAAAGATACAATATATGTCTATCATATATTGAGGATTCTTTACTCAGCAATAATAGGAGTCTCAAAGATATTGTTAATATGCCTTACCCTAACTCTGAGTTCACCCTGGAAAACTACAATAGGTTAGTTTATGATGAACTCGATTATCACATTCCAACTTTGGTCAATCAGCATGAAGCGTTATATGGTAGTTTAACAGTTGAGCAAAAGGGAATATATGAAACAATCATCGACGCATGCGACAACAATAAAGGTGGGATGTTTTTTGTATATGGTTATGGAGGAACGGGTAAGACCTTTTTGTACAAGACTTTGACATGTTCTTTAAGGTCCAAAGGAGAAATTGTTTTAAATGTTGCATCGAGTGGTATTGCTGCTCTTTTGCTTGATGGTGGTAGAACTGCACATTCTCGGTTTAAGATTCCTATAAACGTTGTCGAGGATTCCATGTGCACAATTAATGCAGATAGCCCTCTTGGTGATTTGATCCGTCAGACAAAGTTAATAATATGGGACGAAGCTCCAATGGTTCATAGGCACTGTTTTGAAGCCTTCGACAGGACTTTAAAAGATATAACAGACCGTGATGATAAACCGTTTGGTGGGAAAGTAGTTGTTTTTGGTGGAGACTTTCGGCAAATACTACCTGTAATCCCTTGTGGAAGTAGGCAAGACGTTGTGCATGCGTCTTTAAACAAGTCTTTCCTATGGGATCAGTGCACTGTACTAAAACTTACTGAAAACATGAGGCTTCGTGTTGGTTGTAATCCCGCAGATGCAGAAACAATTAAGGATTTTGCCGAATGGATATTGAATATTGGTGATGGGAAAATCGGTGGGAAGAATGATGGTCATGCTGATGTCGTATTTTCAAACGAAATGCTCATACCAGATTCTAATAATCATGTGGAATCTATCATAAAGGAAACGTATGAAAATTGGCAGCAACACTTATGGGAGCCATCTTATTTCCAAGATAGAGCTATTCTCGCACCCACACATGAGGAAGTGGAAAAAATAAATACGTCCATGATGTCGAAATTAGATGGAGCAGAAAAGGTTTATTATAGTTCAGATACGGTTTCTGACATTGACGTCGATTTCAATTATAATGAGTCTTTGTACTCAACAGAATTTCTCAATTCAATCAAATGTTCCGGCATTCCAAACCATAAGTTACTCTTGAAAGTAGGTGCTCCGGTAATGTGTTTGAGGAACATTGATCAAAGAGGTGCTTCACAGATTATGATTAATGTTTAAATGTAATTTTCACTTTTCTCAATACAAAGTTTTTATTGGAATACTTTCATCTTATAATTATTATATAAACAAGTTTAGCCTTTTTTCATAGACATGTCCAAAAAGACCGACTACTAATATGTTTTCTTTAATATTTATAAAAGGTAGCCGCCCAACGGGCGGGCCTGTAGCTAGTATATATATATATATATATATATATATATATATATATATATATATATATATATATATACATATATATATATACATATATATATATACATATATATATA
>LBNU01021444.1:0-14867 GCA_014162995.1 Artemisia annua | reverse complement strand
ACTTCCCTTTCTGCAATAACTTCAGTTACTTTCATGAATCAGAGAAAAGATAAAGAGGTTAGACGAAGAACATGAAGCCCTCGTTGAAACTGCTAGTGTATTAGTTACAACTGTTAGTACTGCTAGTAAATTAGTTAGAACTGTTAGTTATAAGTTAGTACTGCTTATATGATATGTATTAGTGGTTCAGTTATATACATTCTAGTTTTATTGTATTTGAATTTGTTTTGATATATATTTGAATTTGTTTTGATATATATTGATTTTTTAAATGTGACTAAAAGATGCATACAGTCACACTTAATAACATTTTTGGTCACTTTTTTTTAAAATTGTATGTGACTAACTCAAAAACAAACCACGCTTTGTGTGACTAAATATTACAAACGGCCACATAAACATACAAATTAATGTGACCATTGGATGAACAATAGTCACATAAAAGACATTTACTTGATTTTAAAAAGCATATGGTCACACTTATTAACACTTTTGGTCACTTTTTTTTAAAATTGTATGTGACTAACTAAAAAACAAACCACGATTTGTGTGACTAAATATTATAAAAGGCCACATAAACATACAAATTTGTGTGACTATAAAGTGTTTACAGTCACTTATAATGACTAATCCAACAAAACTGGTGCCTAATTTGTCACACATATTCGGGTTTTTGGTCACTCTTTTCGATGGAAAAGGTCACGAACTCAACAATGCGACCATATGCCACCTACGGTGGCGGGACTTTTGGTGACACACGACGAAAAAAAACGTGTGTGACTATATGCATATCGTCACACATTTTGGGCGTGACCGATACAACTTTTTGTACTAGTGTTACTAATATATTGATTTGCATTGTCGAATAATAGTATGCTGGCACTAGCTGATAGGATGTTACATGCGATACACAAACAAAAAAACGAGCTTCAAATGCTTAGATTGGATGAAACATGCTATAAATTAAAAGCCATTTCATGAACTTCTATAGGGGGTTGATTTCGAAAATAATACCCATGTTTGGCCATGACATTTAAGTTCTTTGGGCTCTATTGAATGCCATGTGACACAAATTAATGCTACTCAAATTCAACGATTATGCATCTGAATTCTTTTACCTCTCATGTTCTTCACTTGCCGGTCCAGGCTTCAGTCTAATTCAATATTATAGAATAATACTTGGGTCTTACACTCTTGTGTATGATGTAAATTCCTAAACTTGCTAGATAAACCATGATACTTTTTTTTACATTGTACTTTTTAGCTCATCTATCAGTATTTACAACTGTATTTTCAGTGCAGATGCTGACGTTCGCCTGGAAAGGAGAATAAGGCGTGATACAGGCGAAAAAGGATGAGATATCGGTATGGTACTACTACTTGATCAGGTTCGTTTGAAGAAACAAAATTCCTAGAATTAATGTCAAAATCGATGGTTTATTATTGTATAGAAAAAAGCTTAAAAACGAAATATATCATACACATCTGGTCCCAAAAAGTCCAATTTTTGGAATAGGAAGTGGACATCAGTTTTGGGGTCAACAAATCTATCAACACCCCCCCCTTTTTTTTTTTTTTTTTTTTTTTTTTTTTTTTTTTTTAATAGAATTTACACTTTTGTCATTTGGCATCTTAGTTCGGAGTTATTCTATACGCAGTATGGCCAAAGTTCGTGAAAGCCTGCCTTTTGATGGACTTTTTACTTCCAAACAAAATAAGTATGCTGACCATTGCATTATGTTAGTTTTATAACATATAAATTAATAGTTTTTGTGTGTTAGGCTCGAAACTCGAGATCACGGGATTGCACACTTTACGTATGAAAAGTAAATGGAATAATAATTATTTTATACATGTTAAGAATAATTTATTAATAAACACAATACGAGTAACGATCGTTAGTATTTAAGAAAAAGGCTACGACCGTTAGACGAAAAAAATAAAAAATAAGGAAAGTAATATATGAAGTATTTATTAAATGTCAAGAAGGTTCCGGAATACCCTTTGGGTACCCACAACAAAGGAGGCACCTCCTTTGTGCCTTGGCTCCAAGTAATCCTTCCCTTCCATATATAAACACATTAAGGGTTATTTGTTTAATCATCTCTTGTACACAGCCCATTAACCCTAAATGTGGTTTTCTCTCCTTGTTCTTAAGCTCAATTCGAACCCCTCTCTTTAACAAAGGGTTTTTGATTATGTTTTTCAATACACAAACACTTGTGTATTCTAAATCCTACATTGCATAAACTTTACACTTGAAAGTAGTACGTATGTACAACGAACAGTGACCGCACCACAACACAACTCCTTGTTGATTCTTGGATTTAATTACAAAAAGGTAAGGGGTAAATTCTTATAATCCTATTAAACCCTAATTAGGGGGTTCTTGATTTGAAAGAACCCTTGGCACATACTTGATTCTTGTTCCGGCTAGAATCACTTACTACCTTTACTTTAATGTTTGTTTAATTAATTAGCATTATGTGATCCTACATGCTTTCCGCTATGCTTACTGATTTTTATTATATATGTAGACAAAGGAGTATAATATTCCAACACCATTATACCTCGTGGAGGAACCCAATCATGTAGCTATGAGTTTTATATATATTTAATGATATATATGTTTTATTTAGTTGTTTATTTTTATGTTTAAATTACTTGTTTTTTTGTTTAATTATGTTAGACATGTTTATAGACGAAAAAAGGGTAATTTTGTATAAAAAATAATATGGACTAAATAAATGGAGAAATTTGTTTTGGTTTTAAGAGTCAAATTTACAAAGTTTAGTTGATTGATGTTTTTGTACAATAGTGTGTGAAAGGCGGACCGAAAGTCGCCGTGATATGTACTTGTAGAGAGGGGTTTTTTAAGAGATTCGCTCCTACCTGTTCTCTACAACTGCTTGATCGCCGATCTAGACTTACCTATATCACTATTTTACGTACAATATCATCTTAAGGGTGAATTGACTACAATTCCACTATGATTACCCGAAACACTAAGCTTTAGGGCTNTATCGTAGCATTCAGTCATTATGGGATGAGCTTCATGCTGCGCAGTGGCAGGTGTACTATGACAGGTTGGCTAGGTTCAGGCCTAGTGACAGTGTTGATGTGATGGCTGTGTATGGAGGTCGTAGAGAGGGCAGTGATTAGTCATTCATAGTTGTTAGTATCTTTGATAGTAGTTTATCTAGTACGTATCGACTGAATAGCTCGGTTGATAGATTTTATCAGAAACTTGTACTTGTTTTGCAATTCTTGTAAGACCAATGTCAAGTATGAAATCTATGATGTATTATGATGATGTACTATTAACGGTGTTGACCTATGCTATGTTATGTCTTTTCTTTTGGGGTATTGTTTGTCTTGCACTATAATTCTGACACATTGATCAAATACTTACAATGGTTGTGAATGTATTGATCGATAGAATTATGCCTCCTAAGAGAATGACCCCAGCTGCCATTCAGCAGTTGATTAATGAAGAATTATCGAAAATACTAAAATTGAATTTTGTTAATTCTTTTGATGTATTAATGTAACGTTAAAACCGTAAACAACGTTTGGGCTTTAGTAAATTTATCTCGTTCTGTTTTCAAACATACGTTTGATTAAGAAAAATTTACTTAAAAGACAAAGGATGTCTCCTTTCTATGAAAGAAGAGTGAGAAACAATCCTATTCCTCTTTCATGAATGAGAAAGGATAATAGGAATATTAGATATGTCTAAATTCTAATATAACTCATAGCAAACTTTAATAGTTAAGAATTGCTCATTTTCTATAAAGATTTTATCACCTTCATTAGGTGATTAAATTCTTAGTAACAAATATGATATTTGGTTAACTAGAACTTTATGAGTTATTAAAGTTAGAAGATAGACTAATTACCGCAAAATGGTAAAAGACAAACTAGTATATTTATCTAGTTGTTTTGTTTTGACCATTTATAGGTTCTACATACATTGTAGATGGTAGACCTGTTAAGGAAGAAATTGCATGCCCAATTTTTCAAGTTAATAGCATTGATGGTTATTCCATCATTAACGTAGTAGAATTCACACTTTAATGCATAAGTAATTGTTACGTATGGACATTCAAAGGTGTTGGAAAGTTAAAAGCACACTATTTTCTTTCATGGGATATGAAACACTTATAATGTTGTCAAATTCAGTGGGAGTATTGTGTACTTATTGCTGAGTAAGGAATTATTGTAATAATCTTTAATTCAGTGGGAGTTACAAGCTTTGACATCTTGGTAGCTAAAGATAATTACTTTCCAAAAGTAGACACTCATACTTTTAAGGTTAGTCTTGTACGTTTCCTTACTAGATATTGTTGTTCTACATATACTTGTTATGCTGAAATCTATGACACAATCATATTGATCACATAAACAAATGCATGGAGTGTTGTTTATCAACTATATGAGGTTGTTACATGCACAAGTGGGAGAATTGTTATATTTAATTGTGTGCAAGAAAAAACTCATAAAGATATGATTTAAAAGATTCTCTTGACTGAAAGGTAAGAGACTAACATTATAATAGGATATATACACATCTAATTTAAGAAACACTTGAGGTTGTAATTTACGTCATGTGAGAGCTTTGCTAGATTACAATGGAAAGGTTAATTCATACTTTCATTACTAGCAGATCAACTGATGTAATGGAATTATGTTAATTGCAGTTTCTAAATTAGATACCTATTAGAACATGTGTCAATATGATATCAAGACTACTAATAAAGTAATCTAATGCTACTTCAATCTAAATATTTTTGTATTCTTGGAATGACATAAATAAATAATGTTGTTTTACATTATTGTGAAATAATAAATTAACTTGAAAATACTATTGAAACCAAGAGATGGTGTTCATGATTACTTTAGTTAAACATGTTTATGTTTCATTGTAAAGATATAAACATAAAGTCTTTTAATTGTTACAAGACTTATAATAAAGTAAGACGTTATCTTGTTATGTTTTTTAATTAAGACATATACATGAAGTCATTTAATTATTGAATGACTTATAACGCATAGTGGGATTATAACAGTTTATGTTTTCGTGTAGAGACATAGACATGAAGTGACTTTGTCAAAAGTACTTATGTTATAAAGCATGTAATTGGCTTGCTAATACTATTATACCATTAAAAGGAATTAGTTGGTAAATAAACAAGCCAAAAGGAATATGGTTATCTTAAATATTGTTAGATTATCTTACAATATTAATCCTAATGAAATACAAAATATTTTTTGTATGTTCAGTTAGGAAAATCAAACTCTTGTTATAATTATTTGATTAAAGATAACTATGAATTCTTTTCTTCCAAAAGTTATCATGGTTAGAAAAATTGAGTATGGATTTAATATACTCAATAAGACTCCAATCTAGAAGATTAATAAGACACCATCATATGATGGAATGTGATGAATCACATTAAGTCTTAAATTGAAGTTCTGAATTTGTTCAACTGCCTATGAAGAGGTTATTAACAAATTAAGTCAGGAACTATCAATATGTATTTGTAATATCCTAAAAGAGAACATTGTATTGTTGCTTTATTTGCTAAGTATTTATAGATAGTCTTTAAATTACTAAAAGCAAGTGGGAGTTTTGATCTTTAAAGAATAAAATTACAAGATACATAATATTCTAAAATAAACTAGTGAATTTCATAATGAGGTTAGACATGAAAATGTTAAACTTCAAGATGATGGAATTATCATTCATAGATCTGCAAGGATATCTCAGATATTTGATTAATATGTTGAGAATTATTTTATGATACATTACCAAATATGGAATTGGGTAAAGTACACATGCTATGAATGATTAAGATGCTGTCCATAAAGATAATCAATTTTGAAACTTGGTTTATCTTAATAGTTAGACTAGAAAATGAAGACGAGTTTCTCCAAAGATAAGATAACCCTTGTGGTTTAAATCTTTGTATAGAAATCATATGGACAATATTGTACACGTATTTAATGCATGTTTTATGACAAGATTATTAATCACATTTAAGCAATTAACTGTGATTAAATATTCTATCATAAACACATTAAATATATAAAGATTATGTGTCACACCCTGAATTTACCTGATTGGCAGTGGAATGGAATACCTGGGTGTAACGTTCATGGCATCTCATACAATGGTTATACTGAACGACCTAAAGTGTCGTTTTGAAAATACATCGTTTGATCATTAAAAACATTCAGAGTTTACAAAATAGGTCCCAAAATGATGTTGCAAGTTCTTGAAAACAAGTTTAACATGATCAAACGCCACATAAGTGCATGAAATAAATGGTGAGACGCGTCGACTCCGCGACTCCAAGTAGGTCCAAAATGCATGTCATCATGATGTCTTAATACCTGAAAATACATTGCTAAAAACGGTCAACAATAATGTTGGTGAGAAATCATAGGTTTATGTAAATGAACTGCTTTTACGGTAACCACAAGTATAAAAATGATGATGAAATACCCTTTGATGAATAAAATTGTACATTAACACTTAAGCTCATGACCCCGAAGCTGACTGATGAAAATGCCCCTCCAGAGTGCTTTGCCAAACACTCTGATGATGTTAGACATGAAATGCATCCGTTTGACTGTTGGTATAACCAACGCGGATGGAGGCGTCACCCTCAATAGATCTATCCACTCACTCTCGCTTAGGTATAATTAACGGTTCATGATGTACTAAATAGGGGACCTTAACATGGCAATGCGGTAACTTAAGCAATGTACTTGAATTTAATACTTTGGCCCGTATGAGAATGATGATGTTGCAATGTATTCTCCCCCGTGGGATTTGAAATTAAAAATATTGAATTGAAAACGGGGCTATGAAAACTCACCTGTAGTGATGAAGTAATGTACTATGAAGTGAACTGAAACAACAAGGCGCAACTCCTAGCCGCAACCTAATATGAATGAAGTATAATCTAATTTATATTATATAATGATGTTATGAATGCATGTGCATATTTTATCTATACCACTTGTACTCTTTGAAAATAATGTCTTTCGTTAAAAAAATACATGTTGATGTCTCTTTTAGTGTAAAACTACTTTTCAAGTAATTAGGATGAATCGATACTCTACGATCCTTGTTTGGTATATCGTTGGTAAATATAGTGTTCTTATTGTTGTTAAATACATTTTATAACTTGAGGAAAACATGTTCAACTAATTTCACAAAACTAGTCGTTAGTACGTAGTAAATATATTTCTCTATTAGAAGCTGTCAAAAATAATAATAGTTGTCAAGTTATAAACGTGAATATTTTGGTCGTTATAAGTCCGTTTCTTTAGAATTTTATATCCCCGGTTTCCTTTTAACATGTACTAACACATTTTTAACAAGTCGGTGTATTTTAATAAGGTAGAGTGTCCTGTTTTGTCCGTATAAAAATATACATCAGCAATGAATTTCCAGAAAATTACTTTATAGTTATGTATATTGTTTTTGGCGTAACTTTCTCGTCTTAAACTCATTTTAGTCCGTTCTTTTGGCAATGGTTTCATTATATTGTTAACTTTCTGAGTATTTGGTCAAAAATAGGCCATGAGTTGCTGAGTTCTCCAAATTTTATAAAAATGTCCAGGCTTTCCCAAATTGTTCAAAATAATATTTGGTATAACTTGTTTTTAACATAACTTTTTCGTTATAAATCCGTTTTTACCCGTTTCGGCCATATCTTCATCTTAGAGTGTATTTTCTTTATCTTTGGTCAAAATTTAGTCCATACATACTGAGTTTACCATATTTTAAAAATAATACCAGTACCATATATATATTGTTAGTAATGGTTTTCTTAGCTTGTAAATAGTCCAAATTCATCATCAACAACATCAACACATCCCTTAATCTACCATGCACCTCCTAGGGTGCCATGGGTTCCCTAACATTATTTTCAAGCCTTTCTCCATGGATTTACATAATATATGTTTACAATGTTAAAAATGATATAAAAATGTATATAGAGTGGTATAAATTACATATCACTTGCATGTGGAAATAAAATGACTAGAACATTGTAAAAACATAATAATATCATGAAAATTTACTTGGTTTACTTACTTGAAGAGTTTATGTATTTTTGATGAAAAACCCTAATAATCTATAGGTTTATATTGCAAAACCTTGTAATAGATCAGTACTAGTTCTTGTAAAAATATTTGTTCTTGAAATTTTGGAGCTCCTACTTGGTTGTTGATGTTGGCCGAGCACACCAAGGAGAAAAGAGAAAGAAATATTTTTTTGATCTAAATTTTTATAAGAAAACTTGCATGTATGAGTTTTAGTTAGGTGTATAGTGTTTATATATGTAGATTGTTGTGATAACAAGTGTCTAGGACACTTGTTAGTGACCGGCCAAAGGGGGGTGGGGAGGGGGGGGGTTTAGTGGGAAATTTTTATGTATTAACTTGTTTACGGGGTGCTGTTTAGTGTATAGTTTGAGTAGTTTTAGCATTTTCGTGTACCGGGTTAATTAAAAATAATTTTTAATGTAACTATTGTAACAAAACGAACTTGTAAAAATTATAAAATATAATTTTGTAAATATTGGGTGTTTTGATAGATATTGCTTGGTTGGTACAAATATTGTTGTAAGTAAATGTAAAAGAAGGTTTTTGATATATATAATTCTTGAAATATAAAAGAATAACCTCTATAATTTTTGTGGCAATATTTATAACATATAAAATATTTTAGTGCCATAGTGGGAATTGTTTGGTGTGATGATACATTTTATTGATTACTTGTGTTTGTTTACTTATAATTACATATAAGTAATTTAAGATACTATATAACTTATGAGTGGAATAGAATTCACATGATGAAGTGATGTTGTGTAGACTAACCCTAGTCTATGAAATGTATTATGAATGATGTCTCATGATCACATGGTTAACCCTTCCTTGTTATGAAAATGAATACCCGTAAATCTAGTTTACGTGAAATGATGAATAGTGAATTGAAGAATGATACGAGAATGACCTGAAATTGTGAATTGTGACATTATGGTTGTCATATTTTCATTTATATGAAAATGACAATGGAATATCAAAACTATTTCTTGAGAGATTACTTGAGCGAGGACGATAAGTAATCAAAAGGAGTTATGAATTCAAATAAATCTTTGGAAGTGTACAAAGTGCAATAATCCATAAATGGATAAATGCATTCATCTAGGAGATTATTCTTATATTTAATTATTAAATCCATGTTTTGATTTATAATTGAAATAAAATAATTTCTAAGTATTCCTAAAAGCTAGTGGGAGTATTATGTTTAATTTCCTAAATCATATATGTTGTAAAACATATAAGAAGTAACATTCCATATAAGTAAAATGTTAAGTCCTAGTTTGGAATGAAACTTTACTTGAAGATTTAGAAATTATGACATACAACCTTGGAATGAATGTTTATTAATATAAACATATGCGGTAAATGAATCTAATAAAACATGATATATCATTTAGAATATCTAAATGAATATGTAGAACATGAATAAAATCTAAGTATGACTCAAGGATTTTTCATGTACATCATGTTACTGTTGTATCATGCTTAATTACAAGATGATTTGACAACATTGATATCTAATTTAAAGTTATTAGATAACTTGTGTAATGAATATTCTAAAGGAATATGTTTGGATATAGAATCACATCCTCAGCCTGGAATAGCTTCCAGATTCTATAGATAAACAATTTTTCAAATTGTTGTGAAAATTGTCATAGCTGACAAAATTGAATGTTTGGAAGGAATCAAACATTACACAATTGATATTAATGTTTATAGGAATTTTAAAAGCATATTGTTGTTTGCATACAATGATGCTAATAAAATTGAGATGACACTCAATACTAGTAATGGTAAGGATTTCATACTTAGCTATATATACTAGTTGTGCTTACTAAGCATAGTTGCATTATACATTAAAAAATAAGAATACTTTAAACTTTAAAATGTTTTAGAAGTTTGATTGTCATAAATTGGTGGTTAAGAATGACACACAATTTATGAAATATTATGTGGCATTATCAATATAGTTGAGTATGCACATACAAGAATTTCATTAGTTGAATTCTTAAATAAGTATTCTTAAAATTCTGATAGATCAAAGTTGGATGATTTATGTTTTGTCAACAAGTATGAATGTGTCATTACTTGAGATATAATTCATCAACTAGAGTTATCATGCATTGATCTATTTAGTACTTGAGATATAATTCATCAACTAGAGTTATCATGCATTGATCTATTTAGTACTTGGATAAGGGATGTTACACAATTATTATAATAAATTAAAATACTTAGTATGTTTAATTTCATTTATGTTGAATCTATCTAACCTTGATAGATCTTGTAGCTCTCGTTGATCGTTAGCAGTGTCTATGTAATCACAAACACTCTAATAGAGAATCTCCAAAGCTTGTACTCTAATGCGGAAAACAAATACTAGCATAAACAATTAATACTAAGAACACTTAATCCTCTATGGATTATATATTAAAAACTTATAAACTTGTTCGTTGTCTCAAACATAAACTTGTGTTCCTTTTATAGAGAAGGAACTCTAACCTAAATCGTTTCTCAAGAAACGTATAATCTATAAACTTTAAATGATATGCATTATCTTTTCCTAATATAACTCATGCATATCCTAACTACATTACATAATACGCGGTTTAACTATATAACTCATGCATATCCTAACTACATTACATAATACGCGGTTTAACTATATCCGCAGAAACTAAATATGCTGAAACTATGTCTTCAGCAGTATCACATCTTCAGCAGAATCTGTGTCTTCAGCAGATTCCTTCAGCAGTAACCATCAGTAGAATTCTCACTTAGCAGAATTCCCAACAATCCTCCTCTAATCTTGAATTTGACCTGGGTTAAGTTCAAGATTTCTTGATAGATCTTTAAACACAGCACACTAGAGGATTGTCTTCAAACATCAGTAGCAAAGAATCAAAAAGAAAACATCTCTATGATGAATAAGCTTGAAACACCTGATCTTTGCAGCAACATATGACAACTGATACATCAAAACAAATTAGTTGCATACTATTCTCATCACATCCAGATGTATGAACAGCTGTGAGAGGTGAATCACTGAAAATAATGGATTTGATGCCTCTTTACCAATAGCCATTACTACTGGAGTAGCCAAATGTTTAAGTTTGAAAACTATGGTACACTGATAACCATATGATTTTTAGTAAATCATCAACTATAAACGGATTTGAAATGTCTTTACCTGTAGCCGTTTGCTCAGGATTAGCCAATTCTTAAAGGAGATATCCTTGGTGAATTGATAACCAATATGGATTTCCACAGCCTTTACCATAAGCCATATACTCATGGGCTAGTCAATTCTTAGAATATTCAGAGAATAAGATCCATGGTGAATTGATGACCATTTCAACTCTCAGCATTTAAGCATGGGTGAGTTGAGTAGCCTATGATTTTTGGCAAATCATTACAGCCATCAACAGATTTGATTAGTCTTTACCAAAGCTGTACCCTTTGGACTAGCCAACTCCTTAATGGACACAAGTCACATCTGGTGAGTTGATAACCATCAACAGAGTTACTATACAACAAAAATATTATTATTATTATTATTATTATTATTATTATTATTATTATTATTATTATTTTTTTAATACTAAAAACAAATGAATAAACAAAATATACAACAATTACCCCAAAGAAGCATCAATGGTAACCCCATGCTGTGCTTTCATACCCAGTTTGAACTGAATACTACTCCTGATAGCTTTAATCAATTGCTCAGCATGAGTCATGTCATTGCCACACACATCATAAGGAACTAGCAGCTTCATCTCCAACATTTGATTCAGAATCCTTAAAGATATGGGATAGGTAATCTCAGCACACATGTAGAGAACCTTGCCAGCAACAGTAGACAATACATGAACATTGGGTAGAGGATAAAACTTCCAATTAGATACCTCCCATCTTGACTGTCCCATCCAAACATCAAAACCTCTACTAAGATGAAAATTGGAATCAAACAACACAGTCAAATCACCCTTCAAATACATACCACTCCCAGTAGGTTGTTTGTTCTTATAATAAGAGGTAACCCAAGAATACAACTTCAGCAAATCCTCTCTGTCCACAAAAGTTAAAATTTCACTTAGAAAAGAGAAATATTTAACTGACCCATCTGCTCTGTGTATAACATTAATATCCTGATCCTTGTATTGAACAGGATGAACCTCCCAACTAACCAAAGGAACATGAGGAATAGGATCTTCACCATCATCTTCCTCAACCTCAATATATTCTGAAGCATCTAAGGGAGTAACCAAACTAGTAGGAGGCCTCTTTCTACCTTGAGTCTTCCTTCTGGTGGCAGTAGAAGATGCATCAGTAGTATCAGGCTCAGGTTTAACTGGAGTTGAGGCAGGTACTGAAGAATCAGCAGGAACATCTGTAGATGCTTCAGTAGGAACATCTTTTGGTGCTTCAGCAGGAACAGAGTGTTCAGTAGTATCTTGAACTGCTGAGGATGTCTGTACAAGATCTGGAACTGCTGAAGGTGTGTCAGCAGGAACAGATACTGAAGGAGCAGCATCCATAGGCACACCAGTTGTAACTCTAGCCTCTGCAGCCCTAGCAAAATCAGCTTTATCAGCTTCCAGCATCTTCTTAATAGCTTCCTCACTTAATTGATCTTCCAAAATTTGCTTCTTAGTTCTTTGCCTAGTAACTGGTCCTGTATGAACCATAGGAGCCTTTCCCTTATCAGGTAGAACAGAAGATTCAGTAGAATGGAGTGCCTCAGCAGTAGTCTCATGTGTAGACTTCTGCCTTTTAGAAGGTGGTTCCTCATGTTTCTGCTGAACAGAACTCTTCTGGCCTATAGACATAATGTAGTTATAAGTTTTTACCAGTTTCTCATGAGGCATGTTCCAAACCTTTTCTTTACTCCATCCAGAATTAAACACAGCTGGACTCATATTTTTCACTACCACTCTCATAGTATGAGTGAGTTCAGCTTGGGTAGGAGGTTTAGCCAATTTAGCTTTGAGTTTCTTTGCATCCTCCTCTTTCTTCTTCTTCCTTAGCAAGGCAACAATGTCATCAGTGGTAGCATTATCACCTATTAGATCCCGAGTAAGAGAAGTATTGGAAGCAATTTGAGCTCCAATATTCATCCAGTCAGTTTCATCAAACTCAGCTGCCATGGCATCCAGCACCTTCCTTCTTTCAGGGGGTAAGGTAGAAACATAAGAGGCCTGTACTCGTTCAACTTCTTCATTTATCTTTGCCTGTTCTTGTTCAGCCAAAGCTTGATTCCTCTGAAATTCCTCATGTGCTGCAAATAGTCTCTCTTGGGCAAGTAATTCCTCCTTAGTAATCTCATCTGCACCAAGATCCTGATCAACCACATGAATTTGAGCATGTTCAGTAGCTTCAAACAACTTAGAATCAGCAGGTTGAGGTGTAGTATCATGAATCTTTGGAGAAGAAGAGTGCGCAGGCTCAGCAGATGAAGAAACAAAAGGAATTTGGGACTTCATCTTGACAGAACTATCAGCATTATCTATATCCATGAATTGAACATTTGCATCAGCAGCACCAGACTGCTCTTTAGGAGTATCAGCAGTTGTAGGTTTTGAAGATGAAGAATGGGCAACCTCTGTAGCATCAGCCAACATATGAAGCGGATCAAGAGAGGCAGATCCCTTTGTTGCAGCAGGAATCTCCAACTCATCCTCTGAATTAACCACAAATTTTCTTTTCTTTGTGTTCCCCAGTTGAGCTTCCAACTCCTTGACTCTCTCTGTCAGTTCATGTATTTGACCCCCAAGTTTGCTCTTGGTCTCCTTTAACTCACTTTCCAAAACACCTACTTGTTCAACATACCTGTTTAACAACTGATAAACTTTGGTTAGTGTAATTGGGTCCTCAGCTGTACCATCTGGTTTACCAGAGGTATGTGGAGCTTCATTGGACCTGTTAGGAGACATGTGAACCTTATCACCAGTATTGGTGGTATCCTTCAAAACCTCTCTAGCTTGGCTAGAAGTCTGAGGTGCAGTGAAAATTGGTGTGTCAGTATTAGGTTTAGTAGCAAATGAGTCAAAGAACTCATCAAGGTCACCAAATTGGTCAGTCATTGGTGTCTGTTCTACATTCCTAGGGTCAACTGATCCTTCAGCAGCATTAGTGGATGGTTCCAGAGAATCAGTAGGTTGCTCATCAGGAGCAATAGGCCTAGGAGAAACCACCTGCTGTTCATCAGCAGCCACTGAGGTTGAAGCCTCAGCAGCATGAGATGGACCAGCAGCATCCTCAGCTGCGGATGCATTGGCATCAGTAGCTTCAGGAATAGGTGGAATATCAGCAGCATTTGGACTAGGTGGATTATCACCTTCAGCTGCAGCAGCATTGTCACCAGTAGGCAACATAGCTGGAGGTAGAGGCCAATGGGTGCCAGAAAAACCACTTTCCATGTTTGAAAACACCTTAGCAGCTAATTCAATAACAGGTGTGTGAGTTTTATCTAAAGTCTGAATCCCTATAATGATTTGAAGAAACCTAGGGTACATATAAAATTTATTTTTAACAGCTTGAATGTTACCAATCATGCCCCTAAAAATATATCTAGAAAAATTAAAATTTGTACCCTTGGAGATATTAGCAATAGCACAAGCTACATGAGTAGAAAATTGATCCAGACCTCCTGTCTTGTTACTCATGCACTTCAACAAGGTATGCACCAGGAACTTCCATTTTGGACAAAAGAGCTTCTTGTACCACACCTTTCCATCCCCTCG
>LBNU01021440.1:1209-26309 GCA_014162995.1 Artemisia annua | reverse complement strand
AAAAGTTAGAGTATCAACATGTGCGAAAGTAAGAAAAATAATTATCAGAAATTGTAAATATAACTGTGTCATCGACCTTGTATTTGATTCTTGAGCGTGTCTCCTTATAATGTTATTGAGCCAAAGGTTCTTTGATCACATGGGTTTAAACATTAATCAAATTTATTTTAAATATTTTGTTTACTATATAGATATATAAAAATTTACCCGTGAAAATTATGATATAAGTACAACTAATAAGTATGCATGAGTATTTCATTATGTATTAATATCTAATATTTTGTAAAAATTTATTGAATGAAAGATTTAACTTTGTTTAGCTGACATAGATGTTAGTGTTAAGGTTAATGTTGTTGTTTAACTTTAACTATTGATATCAAGTTGTACAAAACGTGCGATTTTAGTGGCACATAATGAGCGTTGATGGAGTTAAAATATACTTCGTAAAGTTTTAAAAAATGTTTTTCCGGATATCCGTATATAAACTTTAAATAATAATTACATGAGTTGTTATAAGTACAATCGCATGTAGTTATTTTCATATAACAGTAACTCGTACTTACCATTTGACATTTATATTACCGTTAAAAATAATTTAACTGTATTTAATATTCAAACCCATGTACGTATAAATTAAACTTTTAAATGGGATAACATGAGTTCTTATTTATATTTAACCTACATAGTAAAAAGATATTTTAATAGATGAAAGTTTAAAACTAATATTTATTTTAAAAGTATTTAACGTATATTAAACCTAATTCGTATATTTATAGAATTTTGTAAGTTTAATGGATGGAAGTCTCAAACCAATACTAATACTCATGTAATTGTAAACAAAGTTCATATTATAAAGTGTAGGGGGTTTAAAGTGTAAGAGGTTATTTGTTTATTATCTAAAGTTATTAAAAAACATGGAGATTTATAAATTTACACTTAACTCTATATAATATATTTAAAATTCAACCACTAATGTTTTATTAATTACCTCCTCTTTTTTTAAGTTTTTATTTTCATAAATTTGACACCTATATTTTTAGGTGTTTTTTTCCTTAATCAAATTCTCCACCAAATTTATTAAAGTTTGACCAAAATCAATTCAATTTTGACTTTTTATTAGCCAATCATATTGCTCGATTTCGCCTATGTGTCAAAATCGAGCATTTCTATTGGTTCAATTTTTTTTTCACTAAGATTGTTTTGTCAAAAAAACTCCAAAATGATGTAATTCTTTTATTATATAAAAGATGAACTGAAAATCTCAAATTCGAAAACATGTCAAACCATCAGGAGAAAGAAAGAAATTAAAAAAAAAAAATAATAAAAAAAAAAAAAAGCTTTGCAAAGAAAACATAGAACAGTAAATAGACAAAATAGTATCCGATTTACCAAGCATGAAGCCAACTTTGACAATTAACACACAAAAAGGACAACATAGATTGATACTTAAAAGAGTAGAGAATATGTATATGGACACAAAACTAACAACCAAAACAGCTAAAGAGGCCTGTAATTTTATTACAACTAACATATCAATACTAATTAAGTCAACCAGATGTGCTTGAAAGCTTGATTCATCCCATATACCAACTTCCCATGAACCCATCCTTCAGTAGCACCACCCTCTAATAACATTCCTACACAATTGAACCCATAAGCACTTACACCTGTATTTGAGACCCTATGAGACCAGCTTTCCCATCATCAAGGCCTCTCATTAATCACATAGTCTGACAGCCCTCTTGTAACCTCAACCCTTGTACTCCATGCACGCTGCCACTTCATCGTGCAAGGGTTCCACGGATTATTGCTCACCTTCACCGTGCACAGAAGACATCCACAATACATTGCACGTATGTCCCTGCGCCAATTAAAGGTGAGTCACCAACGATCGTCTTTTTCATTAGCCCTCCTGTTGATGTTGCAGCTCAAATTACCTTGGCGTCAACACAACGCACCTACTGTTCTGGAGGTACACGCTGATTGGGACGTTCATGCTATTACTCTACCCCAGCTCCACATGATTCATATCCACTATGGATTCTATAATCAAACTGTTGTGGCAAACACAAAAACTTAGTCTACCCTCCTGACAGACATGCGTTATAAATATTACTAGTAACATATCTATTTACAATGATAATTTGGATGGCAAACTTACCACAATGGAGTTGGCTTCCCTTTGGCTACTCTTGAGCATCCCGACGTTCGTCTTCAGTGATGAAATAGTTGTTTCCTCCCTTTCCATCGCCCTTGAAAAAACATTGCATGTGTTTCTCTCTTTCGTAGTGATAAATGTTAACATTAATTGCTATTTTTAGTTGTTTCAAAATACTACTTCCGTCTCATAATAATTGTCCACTTTGACTTTTTTTAGTCTTTTCTTATTCAACTTTGACCATAAATATTTTTATTTGTGTTACATAATACTGATAAAAAATATATGAATGAATTGAGTTTTAAATGCATTTTCTATTGGTATAATTTTCATCAAGTATTATATAACACAAATAATAAAATTAATAGTCAAAGTTGAACAAGAAAAACTTAAAAAAGTAAAAGTGCACAATTATTATTGGACGGAGGGAGTTGTTGTTTACTTTCGATTACAACAAATAAAATTGTTTCATAGTGATAAATATGAAATCATATTAGTGCATGATGTAATAGTCTCACATTAGTAACTAGTTATAATACCCGTGCACGCACGGGGTTTTTTCAGAAAAATTTAATTATACTACCCTCGTCCCAAAATTATTATCCACAGTAAAAAACACACCGTTTAAGAAAAGCATCATAATTACAGCTTTCCCTTTCTTACTTTTTACACAAAGACAGTTTTACACTTAACAAATTAATTTACAACTTCTTTAAAATTTGTAATAATAACCACAAGTGAGGGTAATATGGTAAATTTGATTTATATCCCCTATCTATTTATTGAAGTGGATAATTAATTTAGGACAACCGAAAAAGAAAAGATGGACAATAAATATGGGACGGAGGTAGTATAGTATTATCATTTAAAAACAGAAAATATTAGGGAAAATTGTCTAAAAATACATTGAACTTGCCACTTTTTACTATTGTATGCATTGAACTTTTTGTTTTCCTATTGTATGCACAAACTTTTTTAAGCATCCTATTGTAACAATATTACGGGTGTCTTATGACGTGGCAATACTTAATCACACTACTTGCGGTGCAATTAATTGAATACAAACCCGTAATATTGTTACAATAGGATGATTAAAAAAGTTTGTGCATACAATAGGAAAACAAAAAGTTCAATGCATACAATAGTAAAAGATGGCAAGTTCAATGTATTTTTAGACAATTTTCCCAAAATATTATGTATATTTTAAAAAGTTAGAGTATCAACATGTGCGAAAGTAAGAAAAATAATTATCAGAAATTGTAAATATAACTGTGTCATCGACCTTGTATTTGATTCTTGAGCGTGTCTCCTTATAATGTTATTGAGCCAAAGGTTCTTTGATCACATGGGTTTAAACATTAATCAAATTTATTTTAAATATTTTGTTTACTATATAGATATATAAAAATTTACCCGTGAAAATTATGATATAAGTACAACTAATAAGTATGCATGAGTATTTCATTATGTATTAATATCTAATATTTTGTAAAAATTTATTGAATGAAAGATTTAACTTTGTTTAGCTGACATAGATGTTAGTGTTAAGGTTAATGTTGTTGTTTAACTTTAACTATTGATATCAAGTTGTACAAAACGTGCGATTTTAGTGGCACATAATGAGCGTTGATGGAGTTAAAATATACTTCGTAAAGTTTTAAAAAATGTTTTTCCGGATATCCGTATATAAACTTTAAATAATAATTACATGAGTTGTTATAAGTACAATCGCATGTAGTTATTTTCATATAACAGTAACTCGTACTTACCATTTGACATTTATATTACCGTTAAAAATAATTTAACTGTATTTAATATTCAAACCCATGTACGTATAAATTAAACTTTTAAATGGGATAACATGAGTTCTTATTTATATTTAACCTACATAGTAAANAAAAAAAAAAAAAAAAAAAAAAAAAAAAAAAAAAAAAAAAAAAAAAAAAAAAAAAAGCTTTGCAAAAGAAAACATAGAACATGAAATAGACATAAAAGATATATCAATTTACTAAGCAGAAGCCAACTTTGACAAATTAACACACAAAAAGGATCAAACATAGATTGACTACTTAAAAGAGCAGAGAATATTAATGGAAACAAACTACAACAAAACAGGCTAAAGAGCCTGTGAGTTTTATTACAATTAACATATCGATACTAATTAAGTCAACCAGGTGTGCTTGAAAGCTGATCATTCCCATATACCAACTTCCATGAACCCATCTTCAGTAGCACACCCTCTAAACATTCCTACACAATTGAACCCATAAGCCACTTCACCTGTATTTGAGACCGCTATGAGCCCAGCTTTCCCATCATCAAGCCTCTCATTTATCACATAGTCGACAGCCTCTTGTAACCTCAACCCTTTGTACTCCATCACGGCTGCCACTTCTCGTGCAAGGGTTCCACGGATTATTGCCTCACCTTCACCGGTGCACGAGACACCACATACATTGCACGCGTATGTCCCTGCGCCAATTAAAGGTGAGTCACCAATACGACCGGTTCTTTTGTTCATTAGCCCTCCTGTTGATGTTGCAGCTGCACAATTACCTTGGCTGTCAACCACAACGCACCCTACTGTCTCTGGAGCGTACACGCTGATTGGGAGACCGTTCATGCGTATTGGACTCTCTACCCCAGCTCCACATGATTCATATCCACTTATTGGGATTCTATAATCAAACTGTTGTGGCCAAACACAAAAACTATTACTATTTGAAGACATGCGTCTATTAAATATTACTAGTAACATATCTATTTAAATGATAATTTGGGATGGCAAATTACCACAATGGAGTTGGCTTCCTTGGCTACTTTGAGCATCCCGACGTTGTCTTCAGTGATGAAATAGTTGTTTTCCTCCCTTTCCACGCCCTTGAAAAACATTGCATGTGTTAGAATTCAAAAGTAACAATGCGTTCCAGGGTAGTGATTTATTTCTAAACAGGGACTAAATAATAACATTGAGCAATTTGGTGCTACTTCCCTAATTACTTTAGGTTGCAATGAGAGTCTCTCTGAAAGTGTCTCCATCCAAAACTTATTATCGCGCTTTCAAATCATATAATTTTTTTTTGGAGGGTGTTTGGTATAAGATATCTTTATATTAACTACAAGCAATTTGAAATATCATCGAATAACAATCCAAACACTCTAATAAACCAATATGACCAAAAACTACACAATACCAAACACCCTCTAAAAAGCTTGTAACAACTACTTTTATTTGTGATAATACAAGTAAATGAACATATTAAGGAGATACCATTTGTTCGGCAAAGTCTTCAGCGCCCGAAAACGCAAGATACGAGTGTGGTGATTTGTCCATAACCAGTCTAGCCAACGAAACCGGGTTCTTAACGGTGGTAAGCCCAGAAACAGCACCACATCTTCGCCCATTTCCATCCATGATACTCGCCTCCATCTCCACGGTTCCCTTCTCCGTGAGTGCCGATCCACGGCCCGAGTTAAATATCGGGTCCGATTCCAATTCACGAACCTATGACAATACTCACATTATAGAATCTATATAAAAAGTATGCACGAATAATACATATGTTACTAATACATCAACCAGTAGGTTGTGGGTTGAGGTCTCGTTTAGAACGTGTGAAACATTAAAGAAAGACATGATTAGTGATTGATCTTACGACGAGTTCGACGACATCGATAGCGGAAGCAGACGATCGAAGGGCTGAAATGCCGAGATTGAGGCAACGTGTTAGGAGTTGTTTGGCTTCTTCTTGACGTTCGGTCGGGAGGTTAGGGTCGACACCTGCACCACCATGCACAGCTATGGCCCACCCAACCATTTTCTAAGACTCTCGAACACACAAACAAAAACTAAACTTAGGTTTTGTTTGAGTGTCGCAAGAAAGAAGGCGAGAGTGAGAAATGAATGCCTCTTAACGGTGCTATTTATAAGGTGGCTACGGATGCAAATGTTTTTGTTTAGCTTAATTAGTTTCTTTAATTTAATTAAATTATAAAATATTTTTTACTTTTTTATTTTGTGCAATGAGTAGTTCCATACACGTGGGAATATTCACATGACTGTTTGCGAGCCTACCAGGTTTTCGTTTTGGAGTTGTGCTCCTTCGGATACTCATGCTATGTGGGCCTGGATCTACAAGATTCATAAATATTCGTTCCACAAAATAATAGTATTAACTATGTAAGTACTTTTTGAATAAAAATCGGTGTATCGCATCGCGGGTATTTATTGTTAATTATGTGCTTAAACATAGTAATGTTTATGAAATTATGCCATATGAATGAATATATTATGCACACTTTATTGTATCTTAATTATTTTGATACGATTGTTATGAACAATCTTAAGTAGGTCACAATAATCTTATACACACGTGCAGTGTTATGATGTTTAAGTCTAGCAAAATCCTTGTATTTAAGAGACATCGATGATTGAAGTTAAGGTTGCGTCATTTAATTGATTTCTTTCTTATAAAATGCTCATAAACACTATTAACGGTTTAGGGTCGTAAACAAATCGGACAAACACGGGCGAAGGCTTGTTCGTGTTTTCTCATTTAAGTTTAACCGGACAAATAAATAACATGAACGTTTATACGGACGAAATTTCTTGTTCATGTTCGTTAGTTAATAAAATAGATTGTTCATTTTCGTTCGTTAAGTTGTTAAAAAAATATAAACAAACAGACATAAAAGATCATATAAGAACAAGTATAAAATATTCAAAATATATATATAACATTTCTTTTGTTTGTTCAATTGTCTATACGCCTAAAAGTATCAAATAAATTTATGCGAAATTTGAACATGAACAAATAAACATTCACTACTTCAAAAATAGACATAGAGCCCGGTTAAAAATGTTCAAAGAGCCCTGTTTTGGATGAAGGCTTAAAGAGGAAGGAATTCTATGAGGAATTGCTATAGGGCCCGCTTGGAATAACGGACTTTATGATGTGTATTAGAGCCTTGTTTTTTGTTTGAAAACCTTGCTCTATGTGATTTAGAAACTCATTTTTAATTAGTATAGAGCCATGTTCTTTGCTGACAAAACATGGCTTTATGGATTTTTTTTTTATTTTATTTTATTTTTTAAATATACACCACCTGTTTTTACAACGCATTCCCAAGTATAAAACCACAGCACTGGAAAACAATATGCACCAGCAAAAACAAAATTGTAACAAAACCATAACAATGAATGTTATACCAAAACATATGGACTCCAAGGTTAGTTCCACATCAGTTTAACATGATTTTTATAAACTAAGATACTGATACCACTAATTAAACATCACAACAGTTTCACAATCAAGTGTTTTGTTCAGGCTAAGGGAAATGAGATATACAAAAGACATGATCACATGCCAACCTTTCCTACGCATTAACATGATGATAAGATGCCACACACTGAAATGCAAGAGCTCACGATGTCGTTCAACTCCTTAGCAGTAAAAGGCTTCTTCTCATTCCAAGGCATCTATGAAAAAACATCCATAAGCTCTATGTAATATAAAACAAACGAATACAAACTAACAATGAGAATCTCAACACTAATCTAATGTTGTACATATTCTGCAAAAATTGCAGCAAGGATAATATATTGGCCAGTTTTCATGATAGTTAACCAGCCCTATGATACGTTAAACGAATATTTGCCGTAATGTACATATTGCAACAAGTATAATATATTCCTATGGGTAATTTCCACCTTAAAGTGTCGATATCAGGAGTTCAAAAAAACTAGTTGGTTAGTGTTCTGAGCAAGGCCTATTGGCCCAATCCGATAGAAGATATGGTTGAGGCTAGACAAACTATAACGAGATGTTTCAAATAGAAACAAGCTCTAGTGTCTAACAATAGAGAATGCCTTTAGGGTGGTACCTTCTACCATGTATTTGATTTAAAGCCTTACAGATGATTTTGGTGTGTGACTGATATCCAATTTAAATAGCAGATGGTATTATCCCAATTCTATCCTTAACGCCTCTAAAAATTTCTCAATATCTACCTATTGAACCATAGTGTAAACTGGTGATACACCTTGTGAAACTATGCATTTAATCCTACATAATAGGGCCATATGAGCATAACTATGAGTAAACCTAAAACCATCGATATATGACCTATAAAGTAATTAAGCAATTCAAATAAATCTAATAACCATTCAATTAAATAACAGGATGCAACTACTAAAAACTAGCAAGGATAATATGGTTATCATAAAATACATAAAAGAATGCAAACTAACAGTGATAATCTCGAAATTAGTCGAATGTTAAACATATTGTGCAAACACATGAAAACCAGAACTGTGTATCATTAAATTCAATACACGTAAGTATATGATTACAATCTTCACATGAACAATATATTCTTAATTTTCCTTTCTGTTTTTGATCATCCTCGACAACTCTAATAAGCTCAGACACCCTGGTCAAATATTCCTCTGAATTTCTATCTATCTTGTACATCCATCTACTTCGATCCATCTAGAATTTCTATCTATCTAGTACGTTCCCTCAAATCCCCAAATATGTGCATAAAACACAAACTTGTAGGAGTAAGAGAAATCATATCGATTTTTCCTTAAGTACTCAATATGTTAACTACATTCACATCCTAATTGAGATAAATTATTTAAAAGGCAATCCTAAAATGGGGGCAATCCAAAATTAATCTCGGACGACTATTTTACTAAGACAGAATAAGGTATACTTTATTTGTACTAAATGAATGTCATAACAACGTTATTAGTGGTTCGAAAAATCATAGAAAGACACTTTACTTGCACGGGTTTTTGGGTAAAGGGATCTCCACCCTGGTAAAATATATTAACCAAATAAACTTTTAAAGTACAATGGAATGTGGCTGAAATACCACATTAACCTCAAGCAAACGCTTGAACAACCAATAGAACATTTATGACATGCCATAAATGAACAACTAGCTACGAAAAACTAGAACAACCATGAAAGAAAAAACATGCACGAATCAACATCGCATATTACTTCCTCGACTTGCCTTGGACCTTAAAATCAAACATCTTGTTAAATTCCTCCAATTGCCCAGGTAAATCAAGAACCTGGGCAGCGTAATCATCAGAAAAATAACCTTCAAGCTCGTTTTGTCCTCCAGCTGATGACAGGTAACTACTCATAGGATCGTCTGGCTCAAGAACCTCATCATCACTATCAGATACAACCACATTACCTACCTTAGAGAAAGGATTACCCTTCTTAATCCCCTCAACCACCGGAACAGGTTTCCCATTATCATCCACAAGCGTTCCTATCCCATCAATAATGAGCTTTTCAAGCTTATCAATTTTCTCGACGATAGGGGTACTTGGTTTACCAACCTCAATAGACTCATCAACCTCATTGTCACTATCAATCTCCATAACATGACTGCTTTGCTCCCCTTGTGTCACCCCAACCTCAGGCCCCATTTCAGAATTGGTCACCTCATCCATAAGCGAACCAAATGGATTCTTAGTGACGATATCACTTAGATCATCATGAATATACTTATTAGAAGTATGCACATCACTTTTCGCTTGATTAACCGGATCTTGCGCAGCATGCGTATTAGGACCACTAGCATTGTTGTTAGTACCATTACCTTTTGAAGACGACGCTCCATCGGAACCCACTTTCTTTTTCGAAACTGGCTGCCAACGATAATTCAATGTGACCCTCGGTTTCGAAAAACGAACTCCATCAATAACCTTCTCATGAGTGGGCCCCTTACCCTTACCTTTCCGTTTGGTAGCTTCCACAAATCCTTCCTTATCAACATAAGTCTGAGTGCTATGTTGTTTTGCATTCTTAGGGCATGCATCATCGATATGGTCAAAAATTTTGCATGAGGCACACCGAGGCGGCTTCCATTCATACTCAACATCAACGCGCGCCAAAGAATGACCTTGGCCATTAGAAAATGGAATCGCCACCACCACATGATCCATTAGCGCGTCAAGAGATGATACTTCAACAAGAGCACGAGCGTATGAATTCTGACCCCAAGACTTAACACACATAGTACTAGTATGGGAATCCAACATAATAGGCTTACCAAGTTGAGTCGTAATCAAACTCAATCCAACTTCCGTATAAGCAACAATCGGAACATTATGTAATTTCAACCATACGGGTGCTGAAGTAACTTCCTCCTTAGCAAGCGTAGTATTAGGGGACCAAATATTAAGGAAAATAGGCATCGAGCGAATCAACCATGGCCCCGACTCTAACACTTTATCCATACCTTCCTTAGTAGAGAATTGAAACAAAAAGAATCCATTGTTCAACATAACACGTTCCAGCCCAAATTTTGCCCATGTATTCTTAACGTAATTCTCTACTATAGGGAAAGCAAGTCTCTTCCCAATAAAATATCCATACAGAGTATTACCAAACCTCGCTGAAACATCCTCAATCTCCTTAAAAGGAATAGCAACGTGAGCACCTTCCACGCACTCCTCATTACGGAGCTCACATATATTTACCGATTTGAAAGCATTATTAGATTTAAACAACGAAGCGTATAAGAGCTTAGGCACACTATGTGAATTGACGTCACTAGAATTCTTACCATCACCATTCGCATTCCCATTCCCATCCGTAGAACTCGTTTGGTGTGCAATCGGAAGCACACCTTCGACTTGACCAATAACCGTACTACTACCCATAACCGTACTACTACCCTGGTTACCCTGCAACTGATCCGTATTACTCATCACCCTACTACCCACAAACAAAAAACCTCAAACAAAACAGAACATAAGCAAACAATAAGTAAAGATAAAACCCTAATCGCTTAGGGTTTATAAGAAGAATCAAATCAACTCAACCCATATCACCAATCCAATCCAAGAACATATATGTAACGATGAAAAGCACAAGAAACCCTAAAAAATTGAATCCCAGTAATCGAATGATCAGGCTGAGAAGTATGACGATTAAGGATTAGGGTTACAAATTTCCGACGATTTTATAAACCCTAGAAAGCTTACACTAATCGACCTTAGATCCGTGTATCTAACAAACAACCTGATCAAGATAGTGATAACACGAATGTTAATCACTAACTATAGCAGCTTGATGCAAGAGACACGAAAAAAAAACGATTTGGTGTAGAACGATTAGGGAATGGGAGGTTTAGAAAATCGCCAGAGAGGGTATCGTATTTAGGGTTGTATTCCGTATTACTTGCACGGGTTAATCAAGCTAGTAGCATGTTTCGCGTGACAAATTATTTCCAAAAGAATTGGCTTTGCAATTCAAAAAGGGCTAGCGGCGCAGCTTGTTGCTCGCTTGCCTTGCACCTCTATGTAATCAAAAAGAATTAATATACAAATAAATATAAAGATGGACACATCGGTGAAATATAAAATGGTCCTACAAATACAAAAAAAGTTACAAGTTAAGAAAACAAAGATTCATATATCGAAACATATTTATACTTAGTTGCAATTCATGTACATGTAGAAGTATGAAAAGAAGAATAGTATATGACAATAAGTAAGTGTAAGAAGATTTAAATACGTTTATTTATGACTTGAAATTAAACAAAATTTGATCAATTAAAGCTTGTGAAAATAATTAATGAAGGTTTGAGGAAAAGAGGTATAAAAGATAATATATGACAATAAGTAAGTATAAGAAGATTTAAATACGTTTATTTATGACTTGAAATTAAACAAAATTTGATCAATTAAAGCTTGTGAAAATAATTAATGAAGGTTTGAGGAAAAGAGGTATAAAAGATAATAAATATGCAAGTTTTTGAAAAAAATGGCAAAAATAGGCAAAGTGTGCTGATTATTGTTTGCAAGCCGTTGGTGTGCTAGTTTTGGTTAGTAGCCGTTCAGGTGAGTAGAAGAATAGAGCCATGTTTCGCAGAAGAAAACAGGGTTTTAGCGCATAAGCTCGGGTTTATAATAAGAAACATGGCTCTATATTAGTAATACAGTCCGGTTCTTTCGAAGAAAACATGACTCTATCCTTTTTCCAACATAATATCGGTTTTCTGAAAGAAAACAGGGCTGTATATCCTTTTTCTGAACACGGGATCTTAGACAGGCCCGGATTTAGGCATGTACGGGGTGGTCGACCGCATAGGGCCTCATTTTTCCAGGGGCCCAATGTTGAAAAAGTCAACATTAGTATGCACTAATTTTTGAATGATTTTATGAAAATGTCTGGCATTTTATGATGGGTAATATGAGCTTAGAAATATTATAAACTTGCTATCAAAGAC
The DNA here is from genome assembly GCA_014162995.1 of Artemisia annua. Lineage (NCBI taxonomy): Eukaryota > Viridiplantae > Streptophyta > Magnoliopsida > Asterales > Asteraceae > Artemisia > Artemisia annua. The sequence continues at coordinate 13,891 of LBNU01021440.1, read as the reverse complement.
ATACTGAAATTAAAGCTTCTGTGTGTTTATTAATGGAGTTAGGATGTGATGGCAAAGATGACCCAAGTGGGTTGTAAAAGAATCTGTATCTGGGTCTACTTAATTATTTTTACTTTATGACCTTAATTTTTTATTATTAATTTTTTAACGGCATAATTATATTAAAAAATAGCTTTTAGCAAGCCACTAGAAGCTAAAGAGTACAAGTACAAATACAAATCCATAAATAAACAAATCTACACATTTTAAATTACTCATGAGGCTTTAAATGGGAGGACTAAAAATAGATGGAAAAAATTCTTGTCGTTTACAGATAACCAAGACAAGAGAAAAATCCTCACCCACGGAGGCCATGTCACCGGTTTTCATCCGCGGTGTTTTTTATGGAGTCCCATACAAGCCCCGGGGAAAAGTTACAGCAAGCAAAGACAAATTAACAAATGATCTAGACAATCTTGATTTGCTCGATACTCCCAACAACGAGAAGCAATTCATAGCAGCAACCAAGAAGTACTCGCAAAATAACCTGCACACGATCGATAGGCTCCCACACATTGATTATATAAACAAAAAGCGGATTTTTACGTCAGTCATCTCAATACATACTCGCTTTCTTATGCCTATTCCGATACAATAAATATGACCCCAATATTAAGTATCAAGATTCAATTTAGCTCCTTTGACTTTTATATAGTATATATTTAATACCAATGAGAAATCCACAAGGTTTGGTTAACAATTCTCGGTCGCAAAGCCAAAATAAGACAAAAATAGTTGAAGACATATTAATATTGTTTAGAATCAAATGATTTATGGCCTACTTGGATAATTTTGCACGGGGCCTCTGAAATCAACGAGACGGCCCTGCTTTTAGAGCCCGCTTTTCACTAAAACCGGGCTTTATAAAAAGGGCTCTATTCATAAATCTCTGGTATTGATTCTAGATTCATTCCAAGAATCTCCATACAATCATGTTATAGTTTTTCAATTTTATGGTCGTCACTCATGCTAGTCACCAAGAAGGCAGAAGCTCTAACGATTGGCAGTGTATTAGCTGCTTGGTATACATTTTATGTGCTATATATGGACTCGTATTTAAAACGGCTTGTTAGTTGTTAGTGTTTCAGGTAGCAGTGACATCCAATTGGGCAGTATGCTGACCTTGAACTTCACCTGTACTTCCTCCTATTCCGCCTGAAGGGGTAAAAGTTTCGGGTGGGACTCGAACTTGAGACCTCCCCTAGCCAAACCTCCCATCCCCAAGCCTCTAAGAAATCTTGGTGGCGAACTGAGCTAACCCAATTGATTCGTATTTAAAACACTTTAAATGACAATCCTACGTATCTAAAAAACTATTTTTTTCCACAATAAAATATCATATCTAAACCACAATTTATGGTCTCATGTCATGACATAAAACAAAGTATCAAATTATTAATATAAACTTTTAATAAAGAATCTCTCAAATAACTATTATCTTCGGAGAATCTTGCACATTGGTGCAAACGATGTCGGCGGATTTCCAAATTTATGGCGTTCTCGAGACTCGTACGAGTAATATTTTTCCCGTTTTAGGTACAATAAATCCTAAACACTTACGTAAATTCATATATATTACTAGAAATGTGAAGATGTATTATTCTTAATTTCTCATTGCTCAATAAGTTATTAAGAACGTCATTCTATCACGCTGCATTCGCTAGCCTGAAGAAAATTTCTCCTCATCATCTTTGCCGTGTTTCATATTCTAATAAGTTACTGTATGTTTTTAGTCCTGATAGCGTAATACCTTTTGGTCGTATTTTAAGGGTGAAGAGCAATGAAGCAAAACGTGAAGATCACAGGTTTAACCTCCATCTTCATATATACATAAATAATCATGCCTAAATATTGCACGGTTTATTTTATAATTATTCGTATAGCACAAGTCTTATAAACACATGTGGTCATATAATCAATACGCACATATATTTTTGTTGTCGTAAAGATTATATTTTCATACATGTAATTATCGTGATTATATAAAACTAACAATCTGCGAGAAGATCAAAGAAATAACAATTAAGTAGGTTACAGTTAAACATGCACCGCTAATATATTGTGATTTTATTTTATTTTATTTTATTTTTATTTTATTTTATTTTATTTTTTTTTTACCAAATCATCATGGTAAGTCAAAATCAAATTTGAAACCGAACTCCTTAAGGTTAGTCCAAGATTTTGCCCGGCTGATGTAAAAGTTAAACCAAGAAAGATACAAATTTATATTTAAAATGAGTAAATAACACTTGCGCCCTATACATGCATTGCATACAAGCAATGCCTTTTCACTTTTTCCTTTTTTCAAACATAATTGAGGTAATAATGGAAGATGATGGAAAATTAAAGTTATCAAGGTAGGTGAGAATGGAAATCGACGTAGACACCTAATTATGAAATTTAATTTTGAAATATTAATTCCAACCTTGATGGAGCTTTTGTTTTTAGCGAAACCAAAAATCTTATGACAATGTTCGGAAAATTTCAAGCTCAAACAGTCAAACCTATATGTGTCATTTTCCTCTTTGATTAGTCGACCAAAAGTACCATACCATGGTTACATAAAAAATGTCATATGCATTTGGCTTTTGGATCCGTAAAGACATAATTACACTTCCGAGCAACTTACAAACTGCCCTATGGATTTGGGTATCCGTTAAACCTACCAAAATAAATTAACTAGAGAAGTTGAGAGAACTATTCATGGCGAGGTACGCACTTTCTAAACCTGTAAACTACAAATATATGTAGTTGATGTAATTGTCAACTTGTGGCTACTCTAATAAACCTGTGAAAACAGGGGAGATTAGCTAGTATATACTCCGTATATTCCAAAATCTATTATTAGTAAAGAGAAATGATACATAGACCTAAAAATAGACCTAAAAGTGGACCTAAACACATCTGGCATGATCCTGATAGGTTGTAAAATAAGTGGGTCCCTGTCTGCAGCCATCAGGATGATGCCACGTATGTTTAGGTCCACAATTAGGTCTATTTTTAGGTCCATGTATCATTTCTCTATTGGTAATAACTGAAAAAAAATATATATATAGTTTTGCGTCTTTTGTTAATGGGTTTTGCTAGGGGTGAGCAGAAACCGCACCGCAAACCGCAAAACCGCAAAACCCGTAAAAAACCGAACCACAAAAACCGCACCACGGCAAAAACCGGTGGATCGGTTTTAAGAAAAAAGAAAAACCGCAAAATGCGGTGCGGTTGCGGTTTTACCCATAAAACCGAACCACAAAACCCGCACCGCACCACACATTGATTTTTAAACCGAAAAATGGCACATTGATTATTTAATGTGTGTTATAAGGCTTCTAATGCATATTATATTAATACTCTTATAAGTCATAAGTGATGTTTGTGTTTAAATTAAACATATGCATTGTTATAACCGAAAAAAACCAACATTGTAAACCAAAAACCGCAAAAACCCACATTAATTATATAAGTCATAAGTGATGGTGCGGTGCGGTTAAAACCCGCAAAACCCACAAAAACCGCAAAAAACCTGCAAAACCGAAACCGCAAAAATGTGGTGCGGTTCGGTTTCTATTTTCATAGAAACCGCAAGTGCGGTTGTGGTTCGGTTTTAGCCAAAACCCGCACCAACCCGCACCGTGCTCACCCCTAGGTTTTGCTAACCACAACATTTGGGGTTATATTTAAACATTTCTACATTTTCTTAATTAAAACATATTTCATAATTATACACATTTATTTATTTTAAACATGAAATGCCATGTTAGGGCCCGTTTGGTTCGTAGATAGGTTTAGGATTAAGATTTGGATTGAGATTTGTATTTTAGGATTAGGATTGGGATGATGGTAAAATAAGAGAGAGAAAACTTTTAAATAATTTAAATTAAGTAATATTTTAATATTATATAAAAAATAAAAAATAAAGTTTGTTGTTTGTAAAATAAATAGAATGAGAGATGCAGACATAAAAATGCATGGGTCTCATTAAATAGTTACAATCCCCACCTTGCCACTAGACTTTTGAGAAACACCTTGCTTATGGGTACCACACCCAAATTCTCAGCTTGGGATTTCAAACAAACAACAAATAAATGTCAAATCAAGTAAAAACCCACTTCAAAGTGGTATACCAAACACACCTTTAAACATAGAATGTTTGGTGTTCATTGATTTTTAATTTTTTAATTATAGAATGTTTAAACCCAACTCCAAGGGTGGTTGTTAGCAAAACCATTAATTTAATTGTGGATACTTTAATGAGTTTTGATTTATGATACGAGGAAGATTGCACTTAAGATAAAAGATAAAAGCAGAATGTGAAAGCTAAAATATAGGGAATGGGAATTGATTTCCACACTTTTGTTTTTTATTGAGACACTCTAAAGAATGCATCAGACAGTTGTACTATATTTACAGTATGCTTTAATTACTTGTACTATGAGTGTGCCAATAAAAAAAAATAGTATGCAAATCACCTCCCATTGAGAATGGGTGTGTGTTTAAAAGTGATGTGATTCAAGTTTCATCAGCTTGAATATGACTAGCATGATGTGGTTGTATGTGGTTAAGGAATCTTTGGCTAAGTGGTGCCAATTGTTTATGTCTACCAAGATGTGATAGGATACCAACAATTCATAAATCATATGTCACACAAAAGATTTTGGAAAAAGATTCTCTAAGTTAAGTGGTCATGTATATGACTCGTGTTCATGAATAACAGTAATGATCAAAAAAAGTTAATTAGGAGAAAAGGATTCTATGAGTTTGGTGGTTAAATGACTTGGATTCTATGAGTTTGGGGTGCGGTTGGTATGCTGTCATGAATAACAATGGGTATGAGTTTGATAATAGTGGTGGGTCCCTCACCTATGAAAGATCCATACCTATCTCTCTTGATGTATATGGAGTATGAATTATATCTATCATTCATTACCATACTTGTGGTCGCTTTCATCTTAAACAAACACCTTTAATCACTTTCATAATAATAGTATAATTGTAATAGTGGAATACCAAACGCACCCTTAAATTGTTTAAAATGTGGCAAGCTTTAGACTCATTTTTTTCCCAATAATTAAATGGCTTTTAGCAAGAGGCTTTATTTAGCCTTTTAAAAGGGAGAAATATGCTTGTGTTGTCTTATAAAGAATAAGGGTTTTGAGCCCACACACATACTAAGTGGCAAGGAAACAACCCCTTATAGGAAAGGGTGTGGTGGTATGCCGTTGTGCATGTTGTTTTGCCAAATCAACATCATCTCAGCATTTCACATTTCGCATTAACACACCAAAAGTATCCTCTCTATAGTGGATCAAGCCGTTTGGGCGCTGTTTTGCAGTTTTAGGCCCCACCATTTTTTTCTTCATTTTTTTTCAAACAAACTAAACTTTCTTTCATTTAAATTTCTCATATTACAATAGAAAATTAAAATACATTACACGAAAATAAATATGCATACAGGTTTTACATTTCTTTGAAATAGTTAATGAATTATTGGTTCTCAGCTATGCTTCGAAGCAATTGGTTCCTAGCCAACATCATATTATTTGTGTTTCGCATGTCTGCGCCCGTCATCCTTGCAAGAGTGTGCAAACCGTAGCCGATAAGAGGATGATCTGGCAGTGGCTACGAATTCAAGCAACGCATCAAGTTCAACATTTGCTCTGCCACTGCGGCCTCAACATCAAATTCTTCTCGTAGTTGTATCAGGATAGTTAGTCTCACATCATGTGGTTCAGTAGCCATAGTTTTTGAGATGTTTGTGGGGTGAGTTTAAAAAGAAGTTAGAGTAAACTGCAAAAATCATCCCTGTGGTTTGTATATTTTTGCAAGAATCATCCCTATCTCAAACGTTCAGCATTAAACATCCCCAGGTCCACAAACGTTTAGCAAAAATCATCCCCAAGGCCTAACGAAGTTACTTTTTCACGTTATCTCCCCCACGTGCAATAACACGTGAGGGTATTTTTGTCCTTCTTGATTTTTTTTCTCCCTTTTATTTCTTTTATTGGGATAAACCCAAAACAAACACTCTCTGCATTCACAAAAATGATCGCAAATCAAACATAAACCCTAAATCCAATTCACAATCCTTTAGTAAATCTATTATCGTTAAGAAACATTAACAATGGTGGTTTCTGAGTGGCATTTGCGTACAGAAGACCAAGAAATTGATGAAGCAAAGGCTTATAGTAAGTTATTACCCAAATTCCCAATTTTGTGTTGTGTTTTTCTGTGGATAATGTTGTGGTCTAACCCTAGTTTCGATTTTTGTCTTGTTTTTTACAGTTAATGATCCAAGCATGTTCTCAATCAAGATTTACCATGGTGGATATTTCACTGACCCACCGAATAGAAAATACAAGTCAGGTAGTTTCAACTACTTTGATATGGTAGATGGTGATTTGTTTTCAATTATTGAGTTAAATGAAATGATTGTTCAGTTAGGCTATGATAGGAAAGATATCATGTTTTATCACTACAAAATACCCAACAATAATTTAGATTATGGTCTACAAGCATTAGCAAGTGATTTAGATGTTTTGGGCATGACAAAATATATTGGTAAGTGTAAAAGATTTGAGGTTTATGTTGAACATGGGTTTACAAGTCTTGAAACTTACTTTAAGTCACCCCAAAAGGTAATTATAGAACAACTCCCAGATGAAGTGAACCCTAACACTGTTAAGAAGAAACAGACCAAAAAAATGAATAGGTTAGAAATTGATTGGGGTATTGGAGAAGGAAGTCACTTAGGAGAGGGTGATGATATTGGGCAGGTAATGATGGAACAAATCCTAGATGAAGTAAACCCTAAGACTGTTGAGAAGAAAGAGACCAAAAAAAAGAATATGTTAGCAATTGAATGGGGTATTGGAGAAGGAAGTAACTTAGGAAAGGGTGATGATATTGGGCAGGGGACTGATCTTGATCAGGGTAGTGAGAGTGATGGAAATAGTGATAGTGAAGAGGATGTTAGTGAGAGTGATGGAGACATTGACAGTCAAGAGTATGATAGTGAACAAGATGGAAATAGTGAACAAGATGGAAATAGTGATAGTGAAAAGGATGATAGTGAAGAGGAAGACAGTGACTATGTTGATGAGGATCACTTGATGAATGAAGTTGAAGTTGATATGAAGGAATTTCTTGCAAACACTGACAAAGATGTTGAATGGGTTGGTTGTGAGACTCAAACTGTTTCTTCAAATGAAGGTGAGCATGATTTTGCAGTTCAAATGGATCTAGATGATTTTGAAAGTAACAGTGAAGATGAAAAGGAGGGAAAAAGAAAGAAAGCACTTAAAAAACTTAGAAGAGAGCATGAAAAGAATAAAAATGTTGATACCACTTCTTCTGCCCCATTTTTTATTGGTAGAGAGTTTGGTGATAAAAAAACCATTAAACAATCTGTGTATGAACTTTCTGTGGCCACTAGAAGACAACTCTATATTTGGAAAAATGACAAGAATAGAATAAGGGTTGTGTGTAGAGGTAAAACACCAGTGTTCACTTATCCAAATGCTAAAGGGCCAAATGTTTCTAGCCCATCTGCTAAAGGCCCAAATATAACAAGTGAAAGTGGTGTTAATAAGGTTGGTGGTCCAGTAATAAAAGTAGGTGGGAAGAAAGGGGCATATAATTATGAAGAAATAACTTGTCCATGGGTCTGTCACATATCCAAATCCAAAACCACTGAAGATGAAACATGGATTGTAAAAACCTTTGAAGATGTACACAACTGTCTTCAAAATAGGAAAGTCAATATGCTTACTAACACCTTTCTCTCAAAAGAAATTGAAGAAACACTTGTTCCTAATCCTGAGGTTCCAATCAGAGCTCTTAAAGATCAACTGCAAAAAAAGTATAACTTGGGTGTTTCTGAACACAAGATCTATAGAGCAAAGGAAAAAGCAATGTTGAAGGTAAAAGGAGATTACAGAGAGCAATATGCACTTTTAAGAGATTATGCTTTAGAGTTACAAAGTGCAAACCCTGACACCACAATCAAAATTGAAGTTGAAAGGTGTACTGATCCAGCTTCATTAGAAAGGCAATTTAAAAGGATTTATGTCTGCATAGGAGCTCTTAAGCAAGGGTTTAAAGCTGGGTTAAAAGACTTATTAGGTCTTGATGGCTGTTTTATGAAAGGGTCTTACCCTGGTCAGTTGCTAACTGTTGTTGGTGTGGATCCAAATCATGGCACATATCCACTAGCTTATGCATTGGTTGAAGCTGAAACAATAAGTTCATGGTCATGGTTTCTTTCATGCTTAGGAGATGATCTGGATTTGGGCAAGAACTCCAACTTTACCTTTGTGAGTGATAGACAAAAGGTACATGTTCTAACCTTCATGTTTCTTCTTTACAATTGTAAATACACTTATTTTAGTATACTTATTCATTATTTTAACTGTTATATAGGGTATCATACCTGCCATTGCAAAGCTATTCCCTTGTGCAGAACATAAGTTCTGCTTAAAGCATATACATGAAAATATGAAACTGCAATGGAAGGGTAAATTGTATAAGCAACTTTTGTGGAGGGCTGCAACTGCTATAGTTTATGGTTTGACTTTAGTATTTGCAGCCATGAAATTACCATTTGCAAGATTTGTTTGACTTTGGTATCTTCATTTTTTGTTCAGTTTATGCTTTACTTAAGTAAATATGCAGCCTTGAAATTACCATTTGAGATTTGCATCACCATTCATAACAAAAGAAACACAGAACAATACATATGCATAATAAACTTTTTCATTCATCTAAGATAACATTACAACCAACATTGGGACTTGTTTCAACCCATGTTAACAAAACATTACCAGAATTAGTCAACCCATTTACTTTTCCATACATGACATTACAACCTACATAGACACATTAAACCAGTTGATTTTTCCATTCATGACCAATAGTATTCAACCCATAATGACAACATACAAAACAAAGAAAACCCAACTTAAACACAATAAAGTCTTCATCCTTGTAGCTTGACTGCCATTCAACCTAGCTGTTTCCTCAGTATTGTTAATCCTCCTCAATAACCCAGGTATGATAGCCACAGATCTTGGACACATAGGAGGATCCATCCAATCATCAAAGCCACAGTTAGGGCACAAAAAGAAACGTCGCCCTGGATTAATTGGTGTCCATGATGTGGTAATAGTTGTTATTGCCCCACAGCGATGACAAAGTTTTGGGATATTCATAATTAGGGTTATAAGGAATTAGGGTTTCAATTAATTAGGGTTTGAGTGGAAAAGCAGATTTGGGGGAAATGGTGTGGGGTTAAGGGGATTATATAGGTGGGGAAATGGGCGGGAAATAGGGTGTAAAAAATAGGTTGCAAAAACCATCCCTGCTACAATGGACAAAAATACCCTCACGTGATATTGCACGTGGGGAGATAACGTGAAAAAGTAACTTCGTTAGGCCTTGGGGATGATTTTTGCTAAACGTTTGTGGACCTGGGGATGTTTAATGCTGAACGTTTGAGATAGGGATGATTTTGCAAAAATATACAAACCACAGGGATGATTTTTGCAGTTTACTCAAGAAGTTATGTGAAAAAAATAATGAGGGTAAGGGATATTTATAAGGGGAAAAGTATTTGTTGGGATAATAATATTTATCTATTCCATAGATGTATACGTACGAATTCAAACAAACTAATTTTTCGTTTATTTAAATAAAATACAAATTACAATACGAAATTTAAAAAATAATACGAAGACTAAAACACAGTCTTCCTATTTGTTTCCTTTATGCATCCAACTAACTTTAGCAATCATGTTATCTTGTATTTTGCTCGCCAATTTATACAAATTATTATGAATCTCTTAATCTTTTCCAAGATTCTTCTTCTAGAAAAGCCTCAATCGAAGCTAGTTTTTCTTGCGGAATGTCTTTACATTTCGCGTATGCTTTCCTTGGATCATCTTTAGCAGCATGTGCGTTGTTAAACTGCTCAGTTAAGTCGGTAATCGCTTCCTTACGAATGGTATCCCCATCAATTAGTTTCTGAACACCAGCTTTAATTTCATCGAAGGCATGTGGAAGTCAACAAGACATGATTTTTGGTTGAGAGAATGAAGATTGTTGTGTGAAAAATGGTTAAATATGGGCAGTATTTATAAAGGTCGGATAAAAAAAACATTCGAAAAAGTAGCTGTTTGAAGGCCAGCCGGTCAAATAAATCGAATGAAGTGTGTAGTTGACGAATGTGAGCTCACTCACATTTGAAGTGCATTTGGCCGCACCATTTGCACTTCCACGTAGGGATGGTGAGGCAGCCAAGCCACCACACCCCTCTTAGTTTTATAGATCAAGAAGTGATGCATATCACAGAAAGTATGTATGCAATGTTATATTTATCTGTTTTTATATCTTAAATTGTTGAATACTCATAGAGTTGTCTATCTGGAAATGTATCCAACCTCGACTTTATATTGTTATTGATTATCTCTTAGTTCAAATAAAAATGATATGGAACATACTCAAATAAAAGGTTTTATGAGAGTCATAATCATTTGTACTTTAACCCCCTTATAACTCCTAAGGCGGGTTATTAATCAACCTTTTGAATAAGATATTTTTAATGTTCAAATCCAAATACTTATAAGAAAATTATGACACCCGACAAAGATCAAAAGGCTTTGTACAATATATAGACCAATTTTTGTAGGATTTCAAATTTAGTCTTTAATCCGCGCAAAAACTTATGAGAGCGTCGTGGAGGCACATTGCACAAATAAATATCATTCCTTTCTCAATTCGCGGAATCTATGTAATACTTGAAATCCTCATCTGTTTTTCGAGGATCAAATAAAAGAAAGAGAAAAATATTTTTCATCAAAATATGGTGACGACGGAGGTTTTTATTGGGCTACGTGGCTTTGCGGAGTCCTCACGGGCTTTTACATGGGCTTAAAGTTCAAATTCAAAATCTTCCCAAAACTTATCTAAATATCTAATGGTTTCATGAGTTTCATCAAGTGATTAACATTGTAAACCAACAAATGTCTCGATTTCCTTTATTAGCTTATTTAGTGAGGTCTTTAGGCCTTTTGGAGTTTTGGGTACCGGATCCAAAAATATCCAGTAAGTGGTCATCTTCTATTGGGCTTAGGCTTTGTAGACATACACTCATTAATTTTTGCAAATTATGGGCTTTCTGCTGAGTTTTAGCCCAACGTTTTGTCCCCTCTTTTATTTACTTACCAACAATGCTATATTCCCGTTTGTACAAAAGGTCGTAAGAGTCCCTCTGACAGAATGAATGTTTGGATATCTCGCCAGTTTAACTCGAATTTTAGACTTACGCCAGACGCTAATATTATTTAGGGCAGTCATTACACATTAATCCAGCTTGCATGTAGCACATAATATGGCATGGATGAAGTTAAAAGTGTCGAAAAAAAATATTGATATTTACCCTTACATATCAATGAAACTTGTTACTCGAATTATACGTTTAAAATATTTTTCATCAAAATATGGTGACGACGGAGGTTTTTATTGGGCTACGTGGCTTTGCGGAGTCCTCACGGGCTTTTACATGGGCTTAAAGTTCAAATTCAAAATCTTCCCAAAACTTATCTAAATATCTAATGGTTTCATTAGTTTCATCAAGTGATTAACATTGTAAACCGGCAAATGTCTCGATTTCCTTTATTAGCTTATTTAGTGAGGTCTTTAGGCCTTTTGGAGTTTTGGGTACCGGATCCAAAAATATCTAGTAATCTTCTATTGGGCTTAGGTTTGTAGACAAACACTCATTAATTTTTGCAAATTATGGGCTTTCTGCTGAGTTTTAGCCCAACGTTTTGTCCCCTCTTTTATTTACTTACCAACAATGCTATATTCCCGTTTGTACAAAAGGTCGTAAGAGTCCCTCTGACAGAATGAATGTTTGGATACCTCGCCAGTTTAACTCGAATTTTAGACTTACGCCAGACGCTAATAATCCCTCCGTCTCTAAATAAATGTCCACTTTTGACTTTTGAAGTTTTACTTATTCAACTTTGACTTTAAATATTTTCATTTATCTTATATAAAACTTGATGCAAAATATATGAATGAATTGGGTTTTAAATGTATTTTAATTTGGTATAATTTTTATCAAGTATTATACAACACAAACAAAAATATTTAATTTAAAGTCAAAGTTTAACAAGAAGACTTAAAAAGGTCGTAAGAGTCCTCTGACAGAATGAATGTTTGGATACAACAGCACTACCGATCTTACGCCAGACGCTAATAAATCTCCGTCTCTAAATAAATGTCACTTTACTTTTGAAGTATTCTACTTTGCTTTAATTGTTTTACGTTATCTTATATACTTCTAATGTTTTTAATTTTAATTTGTATATTTATTATCAAGTATATACACACACTATAATTAAGTCAAAGTTTAACAAAGAAGACTTAAAAAAGAGATCTGTGGACATTTATTTAGACGAAAGTATTATTTAGGCGTCATTTACACTAATCAGCTTGAATGTAGGCACATAATATGGCATGGATGAAGTTAAAAGTGTCGAAAAAGATTTACCCTTACATTCAATGAAACTTTGTACTCGAATTATACGTTTTTTTTTTTTTTTTTTTTTTTTTTTTTTTTTTTTTTTTTTTTTTTTTTTTGTTTTTT
>LBNU01021436.1:38953-60605 GCA_014162995.1 Artemisia annua | reverse complement strand
AGTTGAGATGTAGGTTGGCCTACAGATTTCTACAACGGGTAAACACTTTATGGCAGCTAGAATTTGAATAACGTAAACCAATCACCAATCAAGCTTCAAGCATTAAGTCCATCTAAATCCTATGAAAGTGAACACGCAATGTTATGATCTTTTGTAAAGAGTTAACTTGAGCTAGATCATCAAGTGATTTCCTAGTGGTTAATTGTCAAAGCAGATACGATTGAGCAGAAGCAGAAGGATTTCACAACTGTATGAATATGCAAAAACGGAAACTAAATCCATCAAACATGAGGGTGTTTGGGGTTGCGTTTTGGAGATTATCTGATTATTGTGTTTGCAAAATGTAAATAATCACAAAATAGTGTTTGGTACACCATTTGAAAAGATTGTTCATCCGCACACAGTTTTGCAAACACAATACCAAACATCCTTACATTTCATGATGATAGAAAAGGTACATTCTAGTATAGGAATGCTTACAGATCCCGCATTTTACTGAAAAAAGAGGTATCATACTATCCTACACCAGCATAAGGCTTTTTCTTATCCTTACATTTCACATTATCTACACCAACAAAGATGTATAGGTCTTATTAAACAAGAGAGCGCACGTTCAACTCTCTCAAAATGAAATCTATTCCAAACATNTTTTGTAAAGAGTTAACTTGAGCTAGATCATCAAGTGATTTCCTAGTGGTTAATTGTCAAAGCAGATACGATTGAGCAGAAGCAGAAGGATTTCACAACTGTATGAATATGCAAAAACGGAAACTAAATCCATCAAACATGAGGGTGTTTGGGGTTGCGTTTTGGAGATTATCTGATTATTGTGTTTGCAAAATGTAAATAATCAGAAAATAGTGTTTGGTACACCATTTGAAAAGATTGTTCATCCGCACACAGTTTTGCAAACACAATACCAAACATCCTTACATTTCATGATGATAGAAAAGGTACATTCTAGTATAGGAATGCTTACAGATCCCGCATTTTACTGAAAAAAGAGGTATCATACTATCCTACACCAGCATAAGGCTTTTTCTTATCCTTACATTTCACATTCTCTACACCAACAAAGATGTATAGGTCTTATTAAACAAGAGAGCGCACGTTCAACTCTCTCAAAATGAAATCTATTCCAAACATGCACGACATGATTCCTTACTTCCTAACTTCGCCAACCGGATCAACTAACCGGATACTAACCGGATCAACTAAACTCTAAGAACCCGTTCCACATAATTCTGAAGTAATGGGATACTAATATACCCTTTCACCATGTTTAACTCTAAGAACCCGTTCCACATAAGTGTAATTGTGGGTATGGACCTGCATTTTTAACTCTAGTTTCTGGAACGTAATTGTGTAATGATAATGTGTGTGAGTATATGGAAATGTCTTTGGTCCATAATCCGTAGATAACCATTAACTCTAACTTAAGCAATTCTCTGAAGGCTAGTGTGTTCTCATTGGCAATGGTAGGCAAAAGCCTACGAGTCATGTCCTAGTTAAACTTGGTTAAGTCTTGAAACTGGTTACCAAAACTACTATGATTGAGTCATCAAGCAAAGTAAAGTTGCCCCTACATAGAGCCGCAATTAGTTAAAACATATATTTCATTCAAGCATTTCATCAAACACTTGATTGCATACACAAACAGAACACATATTTCATTCAAACATTTCATCAAACACTTGGATTGCATACACAAACAGAACACGTATTTCATTCAAACACTTGTAAATCATATAATAGCATTTTGGGAGCAAACGGGACTAAAGCGGATAATCAGGTTTAAAGAGACTAGAAATGGAATAATAAGATTACCTCAAAAGAAATGGAACTAATCACAACTTCCGGTGACGGTGATGGTGGCCGGAGGTGAAGGTGTTGATGGCCGGAGGTGAAGGTGTTGATGGCCGGAGTTGCTGTCGGAGAGATAGAGAGGGGGAGATAAGGTGTTAATGTGCTCACATGGTTTTATGGAACCCTTTTGTTATAACTTTTTTAATTAGAAGAGGGAAATACTAAAATGATGGTTTTATTGACATTTTCACTCTTCAGTCACAAAAGGTATCAGTCACTAAATGGCATTTATTTTGTAGTGATTGTATCACATTATATCCTCAGGTCTAATGTTATGGTGTACGTACCGATCTATGTTGCTTTAAGGGCTTGAGTGCCAATTGTAGAACCGCTTGTTTCCATACAAGCTAGGCCGTGAATAGACCAGATAACTTAATATGTCTATAGCCAACACCATGCAACCGTCATTGTACAATATCCTTTTAACTTTAAACTTTAGTGTTTGCATAAGAGTACGTATACATACAGTTTAGTGTATGTATGTAAACAAGCCACACGTACGTACATTACTGATGTTTCATAAGCTCACTTTTTTGGAAAAGTTTCAAAATAAGCCACAAAAAGTGAGCTTATGAAACATCAGCACAAAAACCAAATAAGCGTAAGCCGGCTATATAAGCCGAAAACACCCGCTTTAATGTTCTCTATTCATCAAATATGTCATTTGATATTGTGTTTTTTAAGATACCTCTACTTGTCTAACATTAAGTATATAAACAGGTCTAACATTAATTAAGTAAATAAACAAGAACAAGTTAAACATCTGTCAATAATATTTGCATAGCTAACATAAGATATAAAGTGTTTACAAACAGGTACCTTAACAATGTTCCCACTTCCCACCAATATACCATGGATTTACTCCCAAAAGACACTAGAAAAATACTCCGTACTAAGAAATATAATACTAGCTTATTTGTCAACATTTGTAATATGTATTTGGAAATTTATTTTAAGAAGTTTATTGTATTTATCAGCAACCTGAATATATCATATTTGGTTAAATTGGGATTTTCGATTTCATTTTAAAATGTGTGGAGTGTATTTATACCCATCAACTACGTTGTTTTAGCCATGTTCAAGGCATGTTGGAAGTAATACACTGAAACATTCAAGGTTTCATACTGGGATGATACTGGTTGAATATGTGAATAGAAGTTTGTACGAGTAGAGTTGGCAAAAAGATCAGATTAAGTAACGGGTCAAAACAGTTTAGGTTTGAGCATTGATTGGGTTGGGTTAACACGTAATTTGTTATCAGCAAATCTATGTTATATCGGTAATGTATATATGTATAAGGCCAAACTATGTGGCTATAAATAAAATATGTTAATTGAGGGGCTTATTATCTACTGTGAACTTAAATTGATTGCAGTGAAGAACACAGCAATAATATTGCAGATTGTCACAGTAGTATTTCAACGCCGAAAACCCCAATAACAAGCTTTTGTGATGGGTCTTTCTCCATAAAAGATAAGATTAACATCGAGTGAGCCAATGGCTTGGATAAAAAATATCAAACTGACAGATACTGCCCTTGATCATATCCATAAGGCCAAGAAAGGTATGCCCTCTTCTTCATTGGGCCTTATATTTTATAACCACTTCCCCCTCCTCCACTTTCATCAGTCAAACAATATCGGACACATACAAAAAATATGTATTAATAAATCTAAATCTCTAAAGGTGAATTCCCATATAAAATTGTCAAAGTAGGCAGGCATCAGGTCCTAAAACATGATCACTCAAAGTCTCAGACAAGCATGGGGCTGCTCCACCAACACTAAAGAGGTCTTTTTATTTATAAAACAGATTTGGTACTTGATTTCTTGTGACTTAAATACTGTTTCTTTTGTTAAATTCGTCAAGCAAGATCATGTATAGGTAAATATGCTTTCTTTCTTCAGGTCCTACAACCAATATTTAGATAAAAGTTTCATATTGGATCATATATTATATGCAAAAGATTAAAGTAAAAGCTTCAAAATGAAGTTTATGGTAGAGTTGCTTTAAGTTTACACGATTCTTCTTAACACATTAGATTGAGGCATCCGTGTACTACTACTGTACAGCAATTTGAGATTACTATCTTGTAACTCTGAGTGAAAATGAGATCACAAATCATAGTATCTATCGTCTTTTTTTTCTTATGTGACCGAGTTTTTTGGAGTTCTGCAGTTGATAATGGTCTTTCCTACTCTAATAGTCCAAGTCTCCAACATGAACTTTATGGTTAGTGTTCAATTATTATGCAGCCATTTTCACAACTTTGTATTTATAATTACATAAACTTTTATACATGATTAATCTGCAGGGGTGAAGGCGACAAGTTACATAGACAGCAAAGGAAGTGAGGTAAAACATGTAAACGACTATATTTTGAGAAGGGGAAAGAAAGCGCGTCGAGGCTCAAATGGTGGCGGTGGTGGTGCTAATATGAATCGAAATCACCTTGTTCCACGAAGCAAAGCACAGTCGAAGCTTACAAAGTCTTTTGGGGTCACGTTTGGCCCCTGTTTTCTTCTCTTGTTCACCTTCTAAAATTATTGTCTATAAGTTTTATTTGTTCCTTTAGAATGTCTTTTTGTAACTTTCAGTGTAATGATCAAATAAAGTTCTGTATATATAAGTGCATACTTACATTGAACAAAAGTAATAAAACCGATAAGCTGGTGAAAAAACTGTTTCAGCTCCATGAGTCCATTAACATACAACAATTAAATGTGTTTGGGTAAGGATTTAGAAGTAATTAGTAATATATAGCCAATGGCTAATTAAAATAACCATTTTAGATATCATACAAGAACTTGCTAAAAAGCTTCATGTGTTCAGCTTGCAAGGAAATCGCAATCGACAAGCTCCCATCATTGATTGGGCTCGGTAACACAAAACTCAACCCTTCATACGCGATCCCACCAGGCCCCATAAATATGGGCCTGCCCCATCCAAAGTCGCAATCGTGAATAGGAAGTCTAGCCCAGCTGGTTATCCCAAGATTCGGACACTTAAATGTATGGGCACCACGAACCAAGGCCTTAAGATCAGGCTGAAGTTCTAGGTAATCAAGTGCTGACCTTAGGTAATCGTTGTCCATTCTTGCCAAAGCGTCGTGAATTTTACTAGCTGCATACCACGTAGGCTTGGATTGAAGATCACCAGCTACTGCTATAGGCGTAGTTGTAAATATAACATTTCCGAAATAGCCAGGTGGCAGTGATGGGCGAAGACGGGCTCGTCCATCAGTTGCTATGTAAAGCTTTGTGTCCTGATCATCAGGAAGCCCACGGGCTTTACACACAGACCTCCAAACATGGCCCGAAAGCATTTCATATGAGCTATAGTTAATAGCATTCCCATCTTCTTTTGACTTGGCTTTAAGAGCATTGAGTTGGTCTCGAGTCAACTTAAACATAGAAACCGCAGTTTCAGGAACTTGGTCATCTGTGGTATTAGATGCCGTTTTCATTGGAGGGGCAGGCTGGTACTCTACGTGGTCGAATACAGGCTGAGGTGGGTCACGTGCACGTAAAAGGGTTCGGTCAATGAAGGGTGGGATGGTGAGGTCAAGGCCTCGAGCCATATCGGACCATGTGTTGATGAAGTGCAAACCAGATGCACCATCTGCAGCATGATGTTGCATCCCAACTCCTAGTGACACCCCACCACATTTAAAGTAGGTAACCTGTATAAAGAAAATAAATAATTAAAATCAATAACTTTTTCTAAGAAAATATATAATTACATCCCAACAACAATTCATGTTGGGTTGGTTGGTGATCACTTGTTCAACTAAAAAAAATAATTATTTTTACATTAAAAAGATGGTACAACTATACAAAAAACTGATAACCACATATATTATTTGTCTTAAGTGTAAATGATCATGCAAACTAGACTTTTTTTAGTTTTTGTAAAATGTCAAGCAATATAGTTGCTTGCCATTTCTATGTAATCTAGGCTACAAATAAATAATCTGCTATTCATAAATGCAATCAGAGGAGTCTCGGAGGGGTGTGCAATAGGTGCCGTCGCACAAGGTTTCCATTTAAAAAGGGCCACATTTTTATTAGTTTTACATATAAATAGGTATAATATTAAACATATATGAGTCATATGATTCAAGTTTATATGCAATTTCTCTTTAGTTTACAAGTGTAATTGGGCCTTTTTGTTATTATTGACTAGGTCCACTGAAAACCACGAGACGGCCCTGAACGCAATAATGATAATCAGCTCGAGTTTGCTATAATACCTGCAAGACTAGGAGAGGATATGATTCAATTCCTTGTGAGTAATCAACAGCAGGAATGAGTCTCCTAAGCTCCAACGTTGGCGCAAAGTCACCATAATCATCAACCACGCCATCAGACTCAGCCTCGACAAACAACACACCCTGTCCTTGACAATCGATTTCTATACGACCATCTTCGTCTCTCTTTAACCGTCCTCCCATCGGGTAAAACGGGACCAAGACCTTACTCAACGCCTCCTTCATGACATTCGGATCAAAAAAGTTGGCAGCACCATTAGGCCTATAAAAGTACACACTTGGTGTGTGAAAATTTGGCACAACTAAGTCCACATTTGAGTTCCATAGATTTATCTTCGGTGTTTCCTCTGCGGGCTTCACCATTGTGGATGCTCTTATCTCGATCTTCATGTTTTCTTTTACAAACTGCATACAAAGAGACATATAATAAATTATTTTGAACAACATTAAAAAAAAAAATATATATATATATATATATATGTACAACCAAAAAGGAGTTAATGTAGTTGAAAAGAGTTCTACATAAGTACATATGGATACTATGTGATGTTGTGTTCATTAATTACATGAAAGGGAAAACAACAACATGAGATGATATGATCAACTGATTTTACCTTAGAAGAAATGAAAGAAAATGTTTAGGTGTTAAGGAAATGTAGAGTGCTTCAAAGGGTATATTGTTTGGTGTTGATTTGGTATGAAGTTGGAAACTTAAGAAACAAAGTGGTAAAGCATTGCTTTATATAATTTCTATCATCTCACCTACCGCTTCTAGTTATGAAAACGTCATTAAAGTTTGCAAAATTGACTCAAGAGGAATTAGTCAATAATATTGATATAATATTGTTGCTCAACAAATATACTAAAAAGTTGAAACGTACAGCTAGGAAATAACGAGTGGGTTTAAGACTTAATAGAATACGTATCGATGTGACAATCTCAACTTGTGTGTGTGTGAAAGCATGTAAAGTTAAGGTAAGCATAAGAAAAAGATACAAGATCATCATTTGATGATCAAACTTTTTAATCTTCGCCATTCATTTTCTCTTTATCTTTATTTGATCTAATAGATAAGATTAATCTCAACAATTTAAAAAACTCATTTTCATCTTTTTTTTCAAATATTAATATCTTTCAAATCGTTAATCGTTAAGCGAAAAAAAATATACCGTTACGACGAGCATTTAATTATCTTTCTATAGATAGGCACTTTGATATATTTTTGACAAAAAAAATTTTTTCGTTTTTTTCACGTTTTTTTTCGTGGCCGAAAAAATCACATGTGATATTACATATCAATGTGATATTACATATCACATGCGATATTACACTAATATCACATGTGATATATCACATATAATTTTTTCGGCCATGAAAAAAAAAACGTGAAAAAAACGAAAAATTCTTTTTTGGCGGAAGTATATCAAAGTGCCCGTCTATAGAAAGATGATTAAATGCTCGTCGCGATGGTGTAATTATTTTCGCTTAACGATTAACGGTTTAAGAGATATTTAAATTATAAAAATGCGTGAAATATTAAATGCGTGATATTTCAACCATTGATTTCTTTTTAGATGGATGGTGAGGATGAATTCCTTAGTATGTCAGGAATGTTTGGTTTTTTAAATAACTCGACTCTAACAAAAATATCAAATGGTTGAAGGTCGTCCAAATGAGTAAATGAACTAATGTGCTTACGCTCTTTTTGATCGTCTCAGTCAAATATTTGTTTCGGATTAATCTTGTTCGAAACAATATTTAACTCGTCAATGGGGCTTGCACTTATTGGCCCTTTTTACTCGTCTTCTAAAACACTATAACTTAACTACATACACGAGTAAAATCTGGATCGCGCATTGCAACGGTTTTTTAATATGTTTCGAGGTTTTTATAATATGTTGCCTTTCTAAAAGAAAAACAAAAACAAAATATATAACGGTTGCATGGATTTTTTTTTTTTTTTATATTTATAATAGCATGGTACCGGCGCAAAACAGCGATTTCAGAGGCGAATTGTGTTAAACGATTTTCTGATTTTATGTTTTTTTTGCCGAATATTGTTTAACGATTTTCTAAAAAAGATACTAGTTTCTAGAAATTGTGTTTTTATGTTGTGAGAGTAAATAATTAATACGCCATGTTATTGCAAATGCAAATTTTATAAGGTATTAATTTTAACTATAAAC
Source organism: Artemisia annua (assembly GCA_014162995.1). NCBI lineage: Eukaryota > Viridiplantae > Streptophyta > Magnoliopsida > Asterales > Asteraceae > Artemisia > Artemisia annua. The sequence continues at coordinate 52,283 of LBNU01021436.1, read as the reverse complement.
ATACTAAATTTATTATATTATTTATATTTTATTACTGTAATATGCATCCAATTTAATGTCATTATTTAATGTGCAATTAATGTGTTTTTAAAATTTTAATTTCAAAAATTACTAATAATAGCACGTGTGTAAGCTTAAAATTTTTAAAACTTATAAAAATAAAAGTCCTAAGTGATTTATATAAAGACTAGCAGGGTACCCGTGCGTTGCAGCGGCGGGTACCCTGTATTTATAATTTTTGACGAATAATATTTTCTATTGTAGATACTTTTATGTTGGAATCTCCTATGGCAAAATAGATAGCATAGTAACCATATATTACGACAACTTACAAACGTAGATAAGGATGATAAAGTTAGTACTTTGTTGTCTGTATTGCTAACTCTTTTGATGATGAGGTGCTTGGGTTATGATTTTAACAATAAAGTAGTAGCTTGCTTGGTTTGTATTATGTAGTGTAGTAATTGTAATTTTGAGAAAAGGGATATATAAAGAATAACATTAATTAAATGTGTTGAAAGGTTTATACCATATTTGTACCATATGTTTAATAATGTGTATTGTTTAAAATCAAGTTTAGGAGAGAAGTAAATGTGTGTACCATGTGCTTTATAACTTTTATTGCTTAAAATTAAGTTTTGATTTGCATTTAATGGAAGAAAGTATCTTCCTTCATTATAAGATAGTAAGATAAGATAAAGATAACAATTTAGCGTACATTTCTCAGCAGGTATATAGATATTATATTTTCAGTTTGTTAAATTATCAAACATTTTACTTCATAAGCTTGTATGTAGATTATTGACACATTTTGAGAACCAAAATCGAAACAGATATCCTAATATAATTATAAAAAACGAAGACTTATTGTTGTGTAATGAACAAATATGATATTATAGGTAAATGGTTTTTCCGGTAAATACATTACTTCAAAAAAATGTGTAAGTATATAAAATATAAGTGAAGTCTCACATCTCAACCCGTTACATAAGCGAAAACAAACGCATCATTTGTGCTTCAAACTAAACATATCAAAAAAATGACAAACCAAGCTTATAAACTAACAATAAGGAAAACAACCACTAATTAGATTACATATGACTCGCAACAATAACAAATATAGGCCAGCGTCTAATCTGCCCTCGGAGAGTGATATCGAACGCTTCACAAAATGCAAGTTGTTCTTCTGTTAAGTCTGATACCACATCTTCATATTCGTCATACAAGTCATACTCATCAAATTCACGTAAACTCAGGTCATTAGTTCCGCCACCATGTCGCTTATATGAATAGGCCATAAACTAAGTACTCTCATTATCATACTCTTCAACTCACTTTCCGAATCACCATCTTGCACATCCATTGAAGTACTAGGCATAGAACCTGTTTACACGGTCACCAGTTTATCCTTATTAATATCTTCTACACAATTAGGTGTTGGCCCGTGTTCTTTGAAATTATTCTCCTCTTTTTCACTACTAGAATTGAAATGCCCACACCCGTAGCGTCCTCCATGTCACCCATACTAGCTAAAGCATCAAAAGAATTTGAAGTAAAAGTAGTACTAACAACCTGTGTAGCACTCGAAACTTTCGGCTTTAGCTGTCTAGAATCCCTCTTCTTGTCGTTCTTTGGTTAGACCGGTTTGTAAACAAGATGTGACTTTGATCCAATATGAACACCGCGCACCATTTGCCTAGTTGCCTTAGTATTCTCCAAAACATCAAAGACACTTTTCTTCAGGCATTGGTCCAATACGTGGCCAAAAACCTTGCATTTTGAACATCTTAGCTGCTTCCATTCGTACTCAATTTGAATAGTGTACAAAATATACCCATCGCCCTCTATTTTTGGGATTAACTTGTAAAACATAAAAGTAAAAAAGATTAACTTTTCAATAAGTATAATGAAAAAAAAAAATAAAAAAAAAAATGGTTGAGGAAAAAAGATTTGAACTCGAGTCTTTTGGCTTAGGATGCATGCAAGAAACATTAAGCCACCTTTATTTTTGTGTCATATGCTATTGAAACTATTATGTTTTTAATTAATACTCGTACTAAATTAGTGAAAGTCAAAAAGTGTTTAGTGAATAGTAGCTTTGGGTTGGTGAATGTACACATTGTTAATGTTAATATATAATGCATTCACACGCTTTTTTAGATGTTATCATTCGTAAGTAAACAATGTGTAGTGTCATTTCTATAATTTCTTGTGGGAGTTGTCTACTATAAGTTAACGATCACTAGAGCAAGATGCAATCTAAGACATCGTGTTATCCACAAACAAACAAATTAGTTTCGAGCATACAAGACCCGTACAGTCAAATAGGTAAGGGTCAATGGCANATATATATATATATATATATATATATATATATATATATATATATATATATATATATATATATATATATATATATATATATATATATATATATATATATATGTTATTTAATTGATCCGACATATGTATGGTTCTCCTTGTCATTTTATTAAGTTGGTATAAGCAAAATTTCGGCAGGATAATAGTTGGTGGGACACGTATTTGAATCTTGTGGATATGGACATAGCTACAATAAAATGAGGTTTTGAAAAAGAAAGAAATATTGGGTTAGAACATGTGATTAGCAAATAAATTTTGTGAATGGATACAGTGACAATAATAATTACTCCCTCCGTCCCATATTAAGTGTCCGCTTACATCATGCACAAAGTTTTAGAAAATTCCACTAACTACACTCTCCACCAATCAAATATCATTTTTACCCACTAAAGTCTCATCTCATTCGTTGAAATAGAATATGAACACTTAATTTGGGACATCTAAAGATTCCATTGTGGACACTTAATATAGGACGGAGGGAGTAGATGGTAGTAGTAATTATGCGGTCTCTTTATTTTACCATAAAGCAGTTACTTCATTTAAGCAACTTCAAAACACATATTTTTCTTAACCATAGTTTCTATCTATTAGCCGTAGTTCATGGAGTTTGAGTTCACCATTATATAAACTCGAATCAAGTAAAACCCTTTCTTTTTGGAGAGGTTGACAAAACCGTTTCAAAGTTGTTTGCACTAGTCAAAAATCGTTTGCCACTATAGCAACCCCTAAGTAATCAAAAGACACAAATTATGCATCTTAAGTCTTGCTTAACACGCAAAAATAACACATTATATAGATTTGTTGGTTCAACCATAACAATCATATTTGTTGTGATTTTGCACAACAACAAGGTTACAATTGTTAGGTTGTGAGGCTAATAGAACCCGAGAAGATTTTAACGAAGCCTCTGTTGGGCTTTGACAGAGAACGACAGAGGGTAGGCGTTGTTCGTGGGTCTGCAGCAATAGAGCCCTCCTTGTATTTAACTATTATGGGGGCTAGTGTCCATATGGATATTGAAGCCCGAGATTCTTATCATGGGAAATAAGTTAGGGTTTAGTTGTCCAGCCCTATATATAAATCTCACATGTAATTGTAAACCTTGGTACTTATGTATTAGGGTTTGTACCTTGTGCAATTCGGCACAAAGCATGTGCATATTAGCACATTGCTTAATAATATTCTCTCTCGTTCAAGAGTGGACTAACTACGATCACCTAGATCGTGAGAACCAATATGAATTCATGTGTCATATTAGCATATTGCTTAATAATATTCTCTCTCGTTCAAGCCCGAGATTCTTATCATGGGAAATAAGTTAGGGTTTAGTTGTCCAGCCCTATATATAAATCTCACATGTAATTGTAAACCTTGGTACTTATGTATTAGGGTTTGTACCTTGTGCAATTCGGCACAAAGCATGTGCATATTAGCACATTGCTTAATAATATTCTCTCTCGTTCAAGAGTGGACTAACTACGATTACCTAGATCGTGAGAACCAATATGAATTCATGTGTCATATTGTTCTTATGTTTTTTATGATCTTGTAGCTTCTGGTTATGCTATGTTTATTGTATGATGGTGGTTACACAACGAGTTTGATGAGGTGAAAAGTGTACCTGTTTTAAGGGGTCATTTAAGCCCTAATTCGAGTTAATATGATCAAATATTGCCCTAAATCGTTCCTTTTGTCATTTTAGGTACTTTTGAGAAGAATTCTGGAAAACACATCATTTTGGACATTTTTGGAGCATAAAGTGAAGAAAACGACAAAGTCTCAAAAGAATGCTGGAAATCCTTCCTGACGGCGTCAGAGTCACGAGGTGACGTCGTCAGCCAACCAAGACAAAGGAGTGGATTCTGACTATACGTGACGCCCTAAGAAGAAAATGTGATGTTTACACCTGACGGCGTCAGGTGTTAACAATCCTAGGTCGTCAGGTGTTAAGTTAAAGAGTGACGGCCCAGAGCTATTTACAAGTGACAGCGTCAGAGATAAATATAGGCCATCCGAGAACCCTAATGGCTGCGAGCTGACGGCGTCAGAGCGTATAAGCTGGCGCCGTCAGAGTGTATTTTCTATATATACTTTTTTATTTTTCATTCATTGGTGTGCAACTTTTGGGAACAAAACCCTAGACAATTTTGACAGCTTTTTCAAGGGTTTTTCACCCTTGATTCTTCCATGTTCAATTAAAGATAAGTCTTCATTCAAATTAATCAATATGTCTATGTGTTGGTTAATTATATCTTATGCTTGTCTTTTAATTAACATGCTAGGCTAGGTTTATTTTGTGTTTGCTTAGATCTAATGAAACCTAACTATTGATTATTGGTTGTTGGTGTGTTATTAATTGTATTGGATGAATGTTTATCGATGTTAGGCTTAAGAAAACTGGCCAATCTCCTATATGGTAACGTGCTTGAACGTCTTAAGAAACATGAACCAATGCGTACTAGGTTTTTATGGTTGTATTTAATGCATGAGCGAATTCTAATGATCCCATGTTAGGAGCTTCTAGCAGGCTCGACATAGGAGTGAAGTAGGAGCTTATAGAGTTGGGGAAGTACGTACGCCACCCCACGAATGGTATTAAGGAATACACCCGTCATCCACGCAATTAATACACACTAATTAACCGGTAAAAGATAGTTAGGGAGTAAGGAAATCTAAGTAAACACACTTGTCTCCATATAAGTTTCACAACCTTTTATTTTCTTGTTATTTTATTTTATTTGCAATAGTAGTTTTTGGGTTAGTTGACTAGCAACTAATTCCGCCCACTCCTTCAAACCCGAGATTTTACTTGCTTTCTAAAAAATATAAAAATATAAAAATAATCTTCCATCACCCTTAGACCTATTAGAGTAGTTTTTCATACCTAACGAACACTATTCCCTGTGGAGAACGATCAATCCCCCGTACTTACCACTACACTATACTACATCGGTCAGGTACACTTCCTGGTGGGGTTGTAAGCCTCTTGAGATCCCTCGAGAGGTAAAACCTGTTGCGTGGTCGCAATCCCGCGTACATCAAGTTTTTGGCGCCGCTGCCGGGGAATAGTTATTGTTTAGGTTGAATTTTTATTTTATTATGTCTACTCACTAGATTCCTTTCTAGTGTGATTTTTATTTTATTTTTCTAGGAATCTCTTTAGTCTATCTATTTTCTTCGTGTTTTTGTTCGTAACCATTACCATCCGACATCATGGAAGGTGGTAATATCCTCGATCCCAACAACCCACCACAACCAAACCAACCTCCTAGAGCCCGTACTTTAGGAGAGTACTCCCGTCCTAGCCACCATGGCTATCGAAACACCATTGAGCTCACCCAAGGAGCCAATGTCACTCCCTTGCGATCCGACACCATCCGGTTGGTGCAAAGCGGATGCGCATTCCATGGACTTCGTTCCGAAGATCCAAATCAACATCTCAAGGATTTCCTCAAAATCGTAGATTCCATAGACCTTGATGTTGAAACTCGAGAGACTACCCGATTACGTCTCTTCCAATTCTCTCTGTGAGACCATGCTAGTCAGTGGCTAGAGCGTCTACCCGCAGGATCTATCACCTCTTGGGATGATCTCACAACTCGCTTCTTAGCTCAATTTTTCCCACCGGGAAGAACTACCAAGCTAAGGAATGATATCTTGGCGTTCCAACAACGTCAAGGCGAAACCCTCTACGAGGCATGGACTCGATTCAAGGACTTACTCCAAAAAGTCCCTCATCATGGCATAGACCTTTGGCTCCAAGTCCAAATCTTCTATGACCATAACAATATCCCCACGAAGCAAACCATTGACCAAGCGGTCGGTGGCAAGCTACGTGATCTAAGTGCGGAACAATCATGGGATCTCCTAGAATATCTTGCTCTTTATGACAACGAAAGTTGGAATGATCCCCGTGATCTGAATAAAACGGTCAAGGCAATATCTTTGCCTTCGAATAATTCAAGCACTTCCGACCGTAGGATCATAGAACTTGAAGACCAAGTCAAGTTTCTTATGAAATCCTATGAGGCTCCTAAACCTTCAAGCCAAGTGAACAAAATCACTTCTTCGTGCGAATTATGCAGTGGTCCCCACGAAACTCATAACTGCATGGAACTCCCCAAAGAAGCCTTCAAGGAATTCACCTATTCACGTATCAACAAGGCAAGGGAGAAATGGCCCATTGTTGACCAGGAATCTAAGAAACCGAACAAGTATTATGAGGTATGGAAGGATANCCAAGTGAACAAAATCACTTCTTCGTGCGAATTATGCAGTGGTCCCCACGAAACTCATAACTGCATGGAACTCCCCAAAGAAGCCTTCAAGGAATTCACCTATTCACGTATCAACAAGGCAAGGGAGAAATGGCCCATTGTTGACCAGGAATCTAAGAAACCGAACAAGTATTATGAGGTATGGAAGGATAAACCGAAACAGTTGGAACCAGACTCGTAGCGTATCGTTTAATGACTCTCCTCCGCTTACATGGTCTGAGCACCATCCGCCCTTGAGTGTGCCCAAGCAGGATCCTGAGGAAATCCTGCGGAAATTCATCCTGTCTCAAGAAATAAGGCTTGCGAAACTCGAGTCTCAGTTCAGACAACAGCAAGCTGACATGAGTAACAAGGTTGGTAACCTAGTTGACATAATAAATGGTCGCCTTGCTGGTGAAATAACACGAATCGAGGAGATCAAGTCCGTCACCATCCTCAGTCCCCGCCGACCTCACCGGTAAAAATCAAGAGTCCTAGCAAACTCTTCAAACACCTGTCTCCAGACAAGAAAGAAGTTAAGAAAACCTCTGCCCCGGCCGCACCTACCCATTTCGTGAACACCCTTACCGCGATAATCGTGCCTAAGCCCGTTGCTGATCAACAGCAACCTTTTGGAAGGGGAAATAAGGATGAAGATGGCATCCTCAAGACTGATCATGGGGAAACGAAGAACCCTTTAGACTTGATCAAGGAATCATCCACTCACGAGGCAGGAAATAGGAAGGAAGAAGATAATGTGCTTGGAAAGTCCCAAATGTCCCCTGGATTAATTGATGGCTCCCTTATAGAGGAACTTGAGAAAGGCACCGCGAGATTACACATCGGGTTCATGGAAAGGGTAGAAGAGGGTGCCTCCGATGTTTTCAAAATAGCTGCACCGTTAGAAGAAAGCTGATAAACCCCAATTCCCCAATGAATGCAATATCCCTTTCTCTATATAATGAGACCTTCGATGGACAGGTTACATATAAGGGGTCTAGTATCATTGGGACAGTTGGAAGGGTGCCAATTGTGATAGGGAAGTTCTCTTTTAACATTGACCTAACCATAATCAACGACATGAACTCAATCATTAGCCCAGCCCTGACTAACCTTATCTTAGGAAATCCATTCATAAAGGCAACGGGAGTGATACTCGATGAAAGGAGTAATAGCGCATTATTTACCGATGATGTTAGGGAAGTGATCTTTCGAGATGGTAATGAATAGGTGTATGAGTATCAACCACCGGAAATTTGTAACACATGGAGGTTGCAAGGCAGAAGGCCTGGTAGGATAAAGCGAGGCGATCCAACTAATCTCAAAATACCTTGTATGATCGGTCACAAGCACTTTTATAATGTTTACATTGACACGTGCTTGCCCAAGAACGTGATGTCCCTGTTTCATTACAACAGCATCTTCATAAGGGGGATGATATACAAGGGAGAAGATGTTGCAGATAACGACAATGATGTGCAAGTATTTGTAGGCAACATGACATTCACTATGAGCTTCACAATTGTTGATAATATTGAAGAATACATTGATCCTAGGTTATCGCAAGTTTTTTTTGGGGCACCTTTCTGTGAAATCACAAATTTAGTTGTGGACGAGCTTAATGGAATCATGACTTTCACCGATGAGATTAGAAAAGTCTCATACCAAACTCCATATAGAATGAGGGACTTTAAAGGGATTAATTATAAAGGGCTTGATAGTCTAAGCTCTCAACTCGTGCTATGTGATGAGGATGTGAGAAGAGGATGCAAAAACACTTCTGACTTATCATGTGGATTCTTTAAAGACGTTAGTAGGCTGAGTTCTAGATATCAAGAAGATCCTTTCGATTTCGAGGACCCAAAATACCTCCACTATGATAGTGATTCTGATAGAGATTCGGGTGACGACCTAGAGACCGTGACCCACGACGAAGTCACGTAATGTACGGTGACTTTGAGTCTAGCTACAAGACTCGTTAATAAAGAAAAGCGCTTCTTGGGAGGCAACCCAAGCTTTATTTGCTTTGTGTTTATTTATTTGTTTGTTTGTTTTTATTTGTGTCCGTATGTATGTTATTTTTCTTGTTATTGATTCATGCTTCAAAGACTAACTTGTAAAAATGCTTTATTTTGTTTTTAACTTCGTCTTAACTACATATAAAGGTATTTTGCAAAAGGTAAGTGTAAGGGAAATCTAAATCGGTAATAAGAATAAATGAACATGAATCATAACAATATAAATTAACATACATATTAGTACTTGTTTGAGTCAAATGCTTGTATCGAGTCATAATGATATTTTTGCAGGAATCCCAGGAAGTAAGGTATAGTTTTTCCAGAAATTTTCCGGAAACTTAACATGACAATTCTGTCAGATCATTTCTGACGGCGTCAGGCCTTACAACCTGACGGCGTCAGGCAGTAATTTGCTGAAATTTTTGAAAGTTTTGTTTTTCTTCCGGAATCATAAAAAGTTTTGTTAATTCTGTAACTTATAATCTCCAGGAATTCTGCAAAAACATTCATTCCACAAGCATTATATCCTATTATAGATTATACCGCCGATTTTACGCGAGGTTCGCCTTTATTGTTTTTTCAGGTTAACAGGTTATTTTGGACAAGGAGATGATTTATATTTCGGAAGGGAAGCTTTGAGCGTTCGACTTTCTTGGAAGAAGATCTAACCATGTTACCTCACTATCCACACCAAACGAATCAGGGGAGTATTTGTTTCATTCTTTCATTTTCATTACTTTTACATCTTTTATGTGAATATTGGGGACAATGTTCGGTTTAAGTGTAAGGGGGGTAAATGAAGACACCTTAGAGAATGCAATTGCGCTTGAGTTTTGTTTGTTTAATAGTAAATTTGTAATAAAACCGAGAGAAATATTTGTTAGGGCAATTTTAGCGCCAATTTAAATTTTTTTACAACATTTAGAAGTGAAACTTTGGTCCTAATAAGCGTCTTATGGATACGAAATTATATGACTAGCATAAAAACCGTACCACTAAAAAAATTTTCCACCCCAAATATGTGAGGTTCGCCCCTAGAATTGGTAGGAAAAGCATTTATGCTATGATGTGTGTACCGGTAGCACTTAGATTCTAGAACTTGCGTTAGGACCATCTCAAATATAGAAGTGAGACTACATTCGTGTAGTTAGATCTACTACATGATAAGAGGCATTAGGATTAACCCTTTGTTTTACACCCGTGTTTTTGTTATAATTACATTGGCTACATTGGTCAAGTAATTCTCCCACACCCTTTGCGTTGTACCCATTTTTGGTACACGATACCCCTAGTACACCCCTCCGAGCCTATCTTTTCGTTTCTAACTTTAAGCATTTTACTTAAAGGAAGAATTTGTTACACCCCACTTAAATGTACACCCAAATCGCCTTAGCCTACCTTGTATGCACTCACCTTTAGTGCATTATTGTGACAACATTTGTTAAACCCTTAGTTAATTATCTAATTGATTACATGGTTGCTAAGTCGAGTCATATCCTTGTACATATTGTTTTGGGACGATTGGGACTCATGGGTAAAGTACTAGTGTAATGGAGTAATGGGGAAGAACAACATTATTACCCCCATATGTGCTAAATATTTTAAAAGTACTCCAAGTGTTTCGATTATCTTAATTCGAGTCATTAGATTAGTTATTTGTAAAGTATGTAAAAGTTCAAGTGTAAGGGGAGAACCGAGGCCCCTATGATGTATTATTTTGGATGGTAGGGCAAGAGTGCATGAAAAAAAAAAAAAAAAAAATCAAGAAAAATACAAAAAAAATGAGAAAAAGAAAAGTAGAAAAAAAACATACGGACCACCATCCCGTTTCTTTTTATGTTTGTTTATGTTTTTGTTATTTTATTTTTAGCTTAAGTTGAGTCGAGTCTTGGCTTAGCAACATTGTATAGTGCATGTATTTGATCATGATAATTAACTTGCCACCAGTAAAATACCCTTTATTCCAACCAAACCGTGTTTATCATACCCCTACACCTTACATTACAACCCTTTGGAAAGCCCTCTTTGATAATTTATCTTAGGTGCTTACGCCTAGTGGAGGAGTAATTGATCCTCTCCCAAGCCTATGGTAATCTATTTGCTATGACAGGTAGTGAGTGACTTTATTCCATTTCCAATGTAGTTATATAGGTTTATAACACCCGAGAGATGAAAGTATCCAAACACTATTTGTGAGGTGCTAGTGTATGATTTCCGTGCTTATTATGATTAGGGTCGAGTAACTATTTGTTGTAATCACTTTTATATTAGTGTTAAATGACCCCTAACTCATATTTTGATTGGAATAAAAGCCTATTTGCTTGAGGACAAGGAAATCCCAAGTGTAAGGGTATTTGATGAGGTGAAAAGTGTACCCGTTTTAAGGGGTCATTTAAGCCCTAATTCGAGTTAATATGATCAAATATTGCCGTAAATCGTTCATTTTGTCATTTTAGGTACTTTTGAGAAGAATTCTGGAAAACACATAATTTTGGACATTTTTGGAGCATAAAGTGAAGAAAACGACAAAGTCTCAAAAGAATGCTGGAAATCCTTCCTGACGGTGTCAGAGTCACGAGGTGACGCCGTCAGCCAACCAAGACAAAGGAGTGGATTCTGACTATACGTGACGCCCTAAGAAGAAAATGTGATGTTTACACCTGACGGCGTCAGGTGTTAACAATCCTAGGCCGTCGGGTGTTAAGTTAAAGAGTGACGGCCCAGAGCTATTTACTAGTGACGGCGTCAGAGATGAATCTAGGCCATCCGAGAACCCTAATGGCGGCGAGCTGACGGCGTCAGAGCGTATAAGCTGACGCCGTCAGAGTGTATTTTCTATATATACTTTTCTATTTTTTCATTCATTGGTGTGCAACTTTTGGGAACAATACCCTAGACGATTTTGACAGCTTTTTCAAGGGTTTTTCACCCTTGATTCTTCCATGTTCAATTAAAGATAAGTCTTCATTCAAATTAATCAATATGTCTATGTGTTGGTTAATTATATCTTATGCTTGTCTTTCAATTAACATGCTAGGCTAGGTTTATTTTGTGTTTGCTTAGATCTAATGAAACCTAACTATTGATTATTGGTTGTTGGTGTGTTATTAATTGTATTGGATGAATGTTTATCGATGTTAGGCTTAAGAAAACTGGCCAATCTCCTATATGGTAACGTGCTTGAACGTCTTAAGAAACATGAACCAATGCGTACTAGGTTTTTATGGTTGTATTTAATGCATGAGCGAATTCTAATGATCCCATGTTAGGAGCTTCTAGCAGGCTCGACATAGGAGTGAAGTAGGAGCTTATAGAGTTGGGGAAGTACGTACGCCACCCCACGACTGGTATTAAGGAATACACCCGTCATCCACGCAATTATTACACACTAATTAACCGGTAAAAGATAGTTAGGGAGTAAGGAAATCTAAGTAAACACATTTGTCTCCATATAAGTTTCACAACCTTTTATTTTCTTGTTATTTTATTTTTATTTGCAATAGTAGTTTTAGGGTTAGTTGACTAGCAACTAATTCCGCCCACTCCTTCAAACCCAAGATTTTACTTGCTTTCTAAAAAATATAAAAATACAAAAATAATCTTCCCTCACCCTTAGACCTATTAGAGTAGTTTTTCATACCTAACGAACACTATTCCCTGTGAAGAACGATCAATCCCCTGTACTTACCACTACACTATACTACATCGGTCAGGTACACTGCCTGGTGGGGTTGTAAGCCTCTTGAGATCCCTCGAGAGGTAAAACCTGTTGCGTGGTCGCAATCCCGCGTACATCAGTGTTCATGTGTTTGACTCTGTATGTTTATACGGTTGTTATGTTTGGGCTCATATTCCTACAAATGATATCTCATAGGAGGGTGACGAAGCTTGCTAGGGTTTTATGCTAGGATGGTGGCTTCCCTAAGAGTAATATGACTCGAATAGATTGGTATTAACAAATTTGCATGTTGATAATGTTAATAGATCGTTTGAGAATAAATATCATAAGTTACGCTTCACACATATTCTTCATTTAACATCAGTTTAGTTTAGATTAGTTGTGGTGACTTTATGTGATGATTTCGGTTGACTTTGATAAAATTTGGACCTCTTCTTTATGTTTCGAGTTTCGTAGTAGAGAGGCAAATTGACTTTTTCTTGGAGGTTCTTAGGAACCAATTAAGTTACATTATGACTGCTAGCTAGTTTTGAAGTTCTTGCTTGCAAAGCTCGAAGTTAAGTTTTGTTGGGTTTTGAAATAACTCTACTTCTGGGTGCTACACTGCTGTTAGTTAGTCAAGTCTGCTGCTAGTGTAAAATCTCTACTGCCAGTCAAGACTACTGCTGAGACTCTACTGCTGGAAGAATACTGCTAAGACTCTGCTGCTTATGTGATAAGTTTATGTACGAATGTTTGTATTTATAGTATAGATATTATGTAATATTCTATAATGTTAGAAGATCATAGTCTTGGGTAGGAAGTCGTTTGTAAGCCTGTAGGGTTCCTTGGTGTATAAAAGGAGATCCTAGGGTTAGACTAGAGTACGTATTATTCTAGCATTGTATTCACTTCAAGGTTGCAAAACCCTAGCACTATTCAGGGTGCTCGTATTCAATATATTGAAGTGTTTAAGTGGTGATATAATTGTGTTTGTGTTCCTCTTAAGTTAATCA
>LBNU01021436.1:5694-27345 GCA_014162995.1 Artemisia annua | reverse complement strand
ATGAGTCAAACACAGGTGATGGATTCCCTAGCCACATGGAAATCATAGGGGGCTCAGGTGATCAAACTGGGTTTGATACTGAGTTTGTGTCCCAAGACTCACCTCTCAGGGAAGGTCACACATCCCGAAGTGAGGAGGACAGTATTGAACAAATTGAATTGATGGCACCACCCCTTGTACAAAATGTCATTGTCAATGATTCACCTCTCGGACCAGGTAACACAGGTCGAAGTGATGAGGCTAGTTTGGAACAAATAAAGGTATTGATGGAAAAATGTACCACTTTGGAAACCAAGTGTCAAAACTTGGAATCCAAAGTCAATGTTCTTGAAGGTCTCACAGCTGCTCAGGGAACCATGATCACTACATTGAAGCAACAAATGGAGTCATTACAACAACAAGTTTCTTCTACTAACACTGCTGCTGGTTTGGGAGAGGATGCTTCCAAACAGGGGAGGAATGGCACAGGTTCAGGGGAGGAAATTAGGGATACTAAAAATGTTGCTGATGTTGTGCTTATGAATAAGGATGATTTGGTTGCTGGGGTTGAAGTTCAAACTATGATTAATGTTGACTCTGCTGCTTTGAACTCTGCTGCTGATATTCAAATTGTTGCTGAGACTACTGCTAGTGATGACTATGCTGCTGTTGGTTTGAAAGAAAGTGTTGATAAGAATGCTGCTGATGATACTGGTTTAGCTTCAGGGGAGGCTAAAGGTGATGATCAATTGCATATTGATAGTGGTGACAATGAAGACACTACTGCTGTTCTAGACTCTGCTGCTAAAGAGACTACTGCTGGTGAACACTTTAGTGATTCTAATGCTCAGCAATACTCTACTGCTGGATCAGGTGAGAACTCTGTTGCAAATGCTTTGTTAATGCTTCAAGAGAAATCTCCAACTGAACATACATCACAACCACCTCAACCAGAACTAATCAAACCTGCACCATCTCAACCAACATCACTTTCACAACCAATCCATATGTCACAATTACCCACAAAAGGAGTGTTGATTAGAGAACATTCACAAACAATTCCAAAGGCAAAACCTGTTGCTTCAAGCACTGATAAAGGAAAAGGAAAGATAGTTGAAGAAGCTATTCCTGATTCTAGTGATGAAGAAGAAGAGTATAAGATATTGCCTAAGGAATATTGGCCTAGGGAGAAGCTTGTGGAGGCTGATAGAGTTTTGGCTATATAGGTTGCTATGGATGACATAGAAATAGAAGGTGAAGATGTTGATGCTGAACAAGCTAGGCTGCTAGCAGAATATGAAGTTCTTGAAGCTTTGAAATCCAGAAGAAGTAAAGAGGGTGAGTTAAAGTTAAAGAATGATGAATATAACTATGAGCCTACACCTGAAGAAGTTGATTATTTGATAAGGAAAAATCTTGAGGTTAACAAGAAAGCCTTAGAAGTTCATGCTGATGTTACTTTAACCACAGAGCAAAAGACTGCACAGCTGCATGATTTCATTAGGATGATTAATGATCAAGCTTTTGACTACAGAAGCTCAGAGAAAAAGGAGGCCTACAGAAGCTCAGATCATCTCACAAATGAAACATTATTTGTGTGCTCAGTGTGGATGGAAAATGAGTCAATTCAGAGGGATGGGACATGATGCAGTTAGGCTTCATTATTATTCTGGGTATAAGAGAAACAAAATGTTTGTTGGAATAGGGTCAGATGAAGAGGCTGAATGGAAAAAGAAGCATGATAAGCATATGGCAGCTAGTAAAGAAAGGGCCAAGAAATCAAGAATTGAAGGATCCAAGACTGCTGAATCACCTGGAAAGATTGATGAATCACATCAAAAGACTGCTGATAAGACTGATGATAGATTTTTGGTGGTTGAACCAGATGATATGTTTGTTGAGCCACTTCAGGCTAGACATCCAATTGCAGATTGGGAAATTGCACAGGATGATTTTGGTGAGGCTTGGAAAGTTATCAGAGTTGGAGGTGATGTTGAAATATACAGGGATTTTGAAGATCTTGTAAGATCTTGTGATAGAACAGATCTGAATACTCTATGGGGCTTGACACAAGTTAAGTTTAAATTTGAAGATCCACTAAGTGTGAAAGCTATGGAGTTATGGGTACATTTCCAAAGAATGTATAATCCAGACCCAAGTGACAGATACTGGAGGTTTGAAGCAGATAATATGTCTACATTATGGAAGCATTATAGCTCAAGTGATGTTCATCATATATCTACTCAGGCTGGAGTTGATGTTTTCATGCTTACAGAAAAGGAGTATCCATTGAGAGCTGGAGTTCTTACTGTAATGATTGCTTCTAAGCTTAGATGTGAAGAAGTAACTCCTCACCTTCAAGACATACTTGAAAGAATAGTGCAGCAGAATTCTAGAGAGAGTGAGAAGCTGAGAAGAAGATAGAGTGTTTGGAAGCATCCTCCTGGTGTTTGTTTGAGCTTGTAAGAAACTTGCATATTTTCAGGGAAAATATCAAGTTTAGGGGAGGATTGTTGGGTTTTGAAGTAACTCTACTTCTGGGTGCTACACTGCTGCTAGTTAGTCAAGTCTACTGCTAGTGTAAAATCTCTACTGCCAGACAAGACTACTGCTGAGACTCTACTGCTGGAAGAATACTGCTGAGACTCTGCTGCTTATGTGATAAGTTTATGTACGAATGTTTGTATTTATAGTATAGATATTATGTAATATTCTATAATGTTAGAAGATCATAGTCTTGGGTAGGAAGTCGTTTGTAAGCCTGTAGGGTTCCTTGGTGTATAAAAGGAGATCCTAGGGTTAGACTAGAATACGTATTATTCTAGCATTGTATTCACTTCAAGGTTGCAAAACCCTAGCACTATTCAGGGTGCTCGTATTCAATATATTGAAGTTTTTAAGTGGTGATATAATTGTGTTTGTGTTCCTCTTAAGTTAATCAGTAAATTCCGCATATTGATTAAGTTTGTTACAAGTCAGCTTCTATACATTATTGTCTTGGTTTATCTAAGATAGTAATTCTAGATCAATTGCTCAACTGGGATCAACATCTTTCTTTTCCTCCCTTTACCTACTGGGCCACTTGATCCACTAGGCTCAACATCTGTAGCCACACTTGGGCCTGTTGATCCACTAGGCCCAACACCTGTAGCCACACTTGGGCCTGTTGGCCCACCTAAGACTGACTCTGTAAACACAGGAATTTGGTTATCACATACAGCTCTTATCATAAGGCCATCATTATTGACCAACTTCAAATTTCTCCTGGTCTCAACTGCATGCATGTATATTCTTTCCTTCACCTCTTCTGCGGTTGCAAAATCTTGTCCACTGAAAAAATAATACTGCACAACATGATTCTCTGACATGTCAGCTTCAATTGCTCTTCAGAGATCCCTTATCTGTTTCCTAACAGCAAAATCAGGTTCACCTTCAGAACCCGGTTCACTCTCAAAACCTTCAACACTAACAGCTTCTATTGGACCTACAAAATCATCTCCAACTAAACTGCAGTGACCAATGCTGTCATAAGCTTTATTCCCATTTGGTCTATACTTTATTACCTCATCACCATCATCGTTGCCAATACTGACATCAGGAGTATTCCTTGCTAGTTGAAAATCGTTTACTTGCACACAAGGCTCAAATCCAGTTGTCCTTCATCATTCATAACTGTAGCCTCTTCTTCATCACCTGAACCTGCATTGTCACTTGCGCCTCCATCATAATCACTATTATTGACATTATGAATCTCAACCTGCTCAAACTCTTATGCCCCTGCACCATCACCCTGCTCAACCTCAACATCTTCTGCCCCTGCACCATCACCCTGCTCAACCTCAACCTCTTGTGCCCCTGCACCATCACCCTGCTCAACATCTGTTGTATCATCTCCTTGCAATTCTGTTTGGGATCATCTAGGTTAACAGGCAAGCCTAGATATAAGTCCAGGTCACCAATACCAAAATGTTCATCATGACTTAATCCACTAGTTGTGTCGACATTCATGGCATCCAAATAACTAAATGAATGAGCCACATCCAACTCATTCTCATCAAACTCCATCATCCTAATTATATCATCAAGTTTTTTTGAAACAACCTCCTTACTAGCAGGTTCAACTGGGGTGAAACTTAAATTTAAACTTCCAAACTGTGAATCAATGTGGGGAAGGTCATTGTTTTGGTTATCATCACATTCAATCAAACTCAATTGTATTAAATGGGTACCTTGAGTTGACTTGGCTGGAAGTGCTAAATTATCAGTGTTCTCAGGCCATGTCAGGGACAACATTTGACGATGTTTATTTACCTTAGGGGCACTAGGTGGAGTATTAGACACAAGTTCCTCTATTATTGCCCTAGTTTTGCCCGTAACCCTAGAACAACCATGCTCAATGTACACCTCTATCAACTTGAAACCATCCACTAGATAACTCAAACATCTAACATCATCATCACTTGACAAGGGAAACAAGCTGTGGTCTTAAGTACTCATTGGACTTAGATAGTGATAAAACAGAGGCTCATTCTTACCTGTGTAGCCCAACTGTAGCACCATTTTGTCTAGGTCAAAAACAGAGAAAACGTCAATATCCACCCTGTCAATGATGTCTTCAGCACCACCCACGTAATCCCTATCAGGGAAACGCACAAATGCACCTCCGTGGTGTATCCGTATGGTGAATAAATTCCGATCAAATTCTACAACATAAACCCTAATTAGTTAGTACATAAACATATATAAATACAAGCTAAGAGCAAAATAATCTCAAACCAACTGCGGTTCAGCTCATTACTATATTCCTTCTCACATTCCTTCTCCAACTGTTCTGTAGGAACCTTGTCTCCTCTTTTGCGCATCTTCCATGTTGGTGCGGACATTGTTAGAGACGCCATTCTTGGCAGAGTTGTGAGACGATTTTCGAGACTTCTGTGATTTTATGTTGATTTGATTGGGCGGGAAATAGTTTTGCAGGGAGTGTTGGAAAACTAAACTTTCAGGAAAAGTTTATGGAAGCTGCCTTTATAGAAACTTTTTAGGGACCAAATACGCAAACGATCGCTATTTTTGGAAAGTGACATGTGTGAAATGACGAAAATACCCATACGTACACGTCAGTTACGGAAAGGGTCTAACGTCCGTTTGTCAAAAGGACCAACCGCGCGATTATTGAAGAGTTCAGGGACGAAATTGCGAAAAAAAAGAGAAAGGACGATCCGCGTAAAAAGTGCAACTTTAGGGACGAACGGTGCAATTTTGTCATCTTTTAATATCTCTCTTATGTCCCTTTACAAAAGTGAGATTAGATATCTATACTACTTATAATAGACAAAAAACTCTCTCTCCAAAAATTTCAGATGTACAAAAAATTATGTAATGTTTACAACACTTTAAAGCAATGAATTTTCATAATTACAACAAGTAAAGCATGGTGTACAACAAAAAAAAGCATGGAACCAAATACAAACCAAATGAGATCACATAAAGTAAAAGTTAGAAATGAGCCAAGTTTAATTGAGTTTGAGCATAATTGAAGGATCATTAATAATATAGCTTTATATACAAAGATCAACTAAGCTCGCGAGCATAAACAAGTTTTAGAAATTATATAAAAGAACTCAAGCCTATTGTGTTTAACAAGCTAAGCTTTCGAGCTTTATTTCATTTAACTTATCAAAGAAATGAGTCAAGCCCGAGCTTGTGAAATTTGTCACAAATCAAGCTTGAGCTAAAAGTATAACACTAGAAACGAGGTCAAACCTAAGCTCGAGCTTTGTAATTAGAAACGTACCAAGCTTGAGCTCTGTGTGAAAAGATGGAATTGTTGTTGCTAATTAAGGTTTTAAGGGAGGTTAGATTTGGATGTATGTGTTTGTTTTAAGTTATTTAGTACTCCTATCATCTAAAATTGGTGTGTTGGATAATCCGTCGTTGGAAATGTTGTTTTTTATTTACCATTTAACTTTTGTGTTTAACAGGAACGGTTAACATGAATAAAAAAAATAAAACTTGAGTTTTATGAATAAAATGTTTAATCAGATTATGATAAATTTTAAGTTTAATTGATGAATATTAAATGCGTTTT
Organism: Artemisia annua; assembly: GCA_014162995.1. Classification (NCBI taxonomy): domain Eukaryota; kingdom Viridiplantae; phylum Streptophyta; class Magnoliopsida; order Asterales; family Asteraceae; genus Artemisia; species Artemisia annua. Next base: position 21,278 of record LBNU01021436.1, on the reverse strand, counting down.
ACAATCTATACTACTTATAATAGACAAAAGACTCTCTCTCCAAAAATTTCAGATGTACAAAAAATTATGCAATGTTTACAACACTTTAAAGCAAGGAATTTTCATAATTACAACAAGTAAAGCATGGTGTACAACAAAAAAAAGCATGGAACCAAATTCAGACCAAAACACTATGAATTATACATTAATAACATTAAAAACACCCCTACACCCAATATTACAATCATTTAAACACAATGTATAACCCTCCATTAAAACCCATCCATATTTAATTTACCCCTTCATCAAAATATAGAACTATTTAAGCACAATGTACAATTTAATAGTTTATCTTTTCGTTATTATGTGTGAACCCTCAAAACCGTGGGGTTTTGAGTCCAAACGTGGTGCTACGACCACTAGAATGACGAGTTCTTCCTACCTTAGTCTTCGGTAACCAAGAAAACACGAAAGAGATGATGCGGGTGTTGAATTCGTGACCAAAACTCGAACAAAAGATGTGTTTGGGTGAGAATTGGAGCGCGTGTAATATGTCAAAAGAACGAGGATGAGATAAATGTGAATGTGGTGGTGGCGGTGTAAGCTCACTCGCGGCGGTGGTGGTGCTTTGGCCGGAAAAAAGGCCGGAAATGGAGAGGGTGAGGGTTTGGAGAGGTGCGGCTAAGAGAGAGAGAGGAAAGGGTGAAAACACTAAACTATTATAATGTGTGTTTATATATGTGTAGTTTGGACATAAGCAAACCCTAATGCACCCATAGGGACTATTATTGTCATTTTTATTATATTTTTAACGAAATGCTAACGAGACCAATAAAACGTGTCATAATCATTTCCCGAGCACACGAAACTATTTCCATTAACTTTATATTTGTTTTTACATAAACTTTAACTATAAATACGTATAACGTTTATTTCTATTCGTTCGTTAACCAAATATTTCCGATTTTACTTATTGTTGTGCCAATTCACGCAACGGGCAACCGGCCAAATGGGCTTTAGCCCGAACGGGTGCAAGCCAAACGGGCTCGAGCCCGAATGGGCACGAGCCCGAACGGGCACAGGCTAAATGAAATTCTTGATATCCATAAATTTATTGTCAAAAAACATAATAAACTAAAATACATGATTCACCGAAAAATTTAATTTCAGGGTACCCGCCGCTGCAACGCGCGGGTACCCTGCTAGTTGGTAGATAAGTCATGAATCATGTGAAAGATAAAAGTTAATTAATTCGATATCTGTGTATGTAATGTCCAGCTAGTATTAAGTGTCAAATAATTTTTTGATCTAAACGAAACATAAATTACTTCTATATTTGAAGTTACTTATTCGTGCATTGCAACGGGGCGGGTAATCTATAAGTAAATATAATTTTGAGAAATTATACAAATAATTGTTACAGTATGATATTAAAATAGAACAACAAAATAAGTATTATTATATAAACATTTACTAATATAATGCTCGCGCAATGTGACAGCTAAATCAAATAACCTGAAAGAAAGACTACGTGATGAATGATAATTTTAAACAGTCAAAATATCATGCAACTATAATAAAATAATTCAAATATAAAATATCATTTATGAAACACAATAACAAATTATTACAAAACTTACAACTATCATTTATCATTCAATAAATTGTATCAAAATATGTTTAAATAATAAAAATATAAATTAAACGGGTAGTTATAGTTTTAGACTTTCTTTTGGTTAAATCACATTTTATATTTATATATTTTTTCATTTGTTAAAACAGGTTTCCAAAAGGTGATTTAAAATGTTGTAATTAATGCTACTATGTTTTTGGAACCAATACAATTCCATAATAAGTAACTATGTTTCCAGAAAAATTCAAGACTTTTTTTATTTAAGAGGTCCAAATATTTTATAACGTAGTATAAAAGATAAGTTTGATATAAGAGTCAGTAGGCGAATCTAGCATTAATTTTCAGAGTTCTATGCGGTTTTCCTAGAGAAATAAAATGTACTGATATCCATCTAATGATATACTGTATTAAACTACTAAAACAGTGAGATGATCCGAAATGATGGTTATATACTAACCCAGAAAACGGGAAAAAAAAATGTCAGATTTATGATCTTGATTATATATCCATAGGTTCCGAATTTCCAACCGGATGTTGCTTTTCTTTCGAATTTATGAGTTCCATTAGAAGAGGACAGCGTTACATGTCCTGACTAAATTAAATTTACAATTAAATCAAAGAGAAAGTCTTAGCTCCAAATCCACTTCTTGGCTGCCTTTTGAATCATAATTTTGACTGTTTGAACCCATTGAATTACTCCTGTTTTTCATCCCCAGTGTGTCCTTCACGTACGATCAACATTATACACAAAAAGAGGTAAATGTTAGGGATGTACAAGACTAGTCTAATATATATATGGTATGTATCAAGATCATATTTTGTTTAGCAAACGCATATTGCTTACCTCTACTTCTACTTGGAAGAGGTGTCTAGTTACTCCTGGTTGTACATATAGTTGAGCTTCAAACATTGCATTGCTTGCATTCCATCTGATAAGGATATAGTACGTTTATGGGGTTAATTCCTTAAAGTAAAATCCTCTTTTTCAAATTCATGTCGAGTAAAACTATATTTTTTTAACTCTTTTGAGTGCAATGATCGACTACAAAATCTTCTAATGACAATAACTTGATTACCGAGGAAATCGTGGCAGCAGTTGAGTAAACTATATAGAAAAGTATCTTAGCGTACTTAATTTAGAGATCTCATAACCGAAAAACATACATTTAGATAACAAGTGGCATTTAGTCTAATGGTATAAGCAGATCTCAAAACCATGTCATTAGTTTCTTAATAAATAAGATACAGCTTATACAAAGAACTTCAAATCATAAAGGTTTAAGCTAATTTATGTATTAAGTTTGGACAAGAGGAGTGTAAATTAATCATCAACATGGTAATAAATAATTGAAATACCTCGGGTCACTGCTAGGCTGTGCATGACCATATATCGTGTTTGATCTTTCTGGTTCTCCCATACCCATCTGCAAAACAGCGGTAAATCAAATATTTTATTTTGAGAAATTGAGTATGACCTAAACTCGTAGTGTTCGATTTAGCATCAAGAATGATATATATGGATCCCCGATCTTATATAAGGCCAATATTAACATCTAAAAGTTAAGGACAAGGATTGGTTTATTACAAGAGTTATTCTAGAAACTATCATAATCAGCACACACCATGATGTTTTGTTGTCCTTGTGAAGTATTATAAGTTGCTGATGATGAATTGTAAGAGAAAGAAGGTGGTGGTGCATAAGCTGTTTGAATCCTGCTATCCTCCTGCATATATATATATATATATATACACACACTCAATTATTAAATATCCATAGAAAAAAAAGTAGAACTAATACAACCCTAACGTGTCAGTTAACTATATAAAACTCTTATGAATCATCTGATCACCCGGCATCTAGCTTAAAGTTATTAGATTTGTCTAGCTATGTTGTCATATATTATGGTAACAATACGGTGTTGCTTGAGAACTTAATCTGTAATTGGTGCGTAGTGAGTGAAAATGGATATATACCTGTGGATGGAGATTAGTTGGATGCAAACCCAATTGGCTATGAAGTCTAATCTTCTCCAACTGAGCAACACCAAGGCCTCTTTGAGGTTGCTTTGGCTTATCTGGCTGACTCTTTTTCCCTTTTCGTGATGACGACTTTCCTCCAGCAGATTGATCAAATCCAGCAGAATCACCAAGATAATTCATCTTCAAGCTAGATACTTTATTTGAAAGTTTGTTTTCCTTCAAATCACACTTTTCTGTCTCCTTAATTCTATTGGAAGAAATAGAGAAGATAGAAGAGATCTTCACAAAACTGGTCCCTTTTTAAAGATGTTCTAAAACCTTAGTAATTAATAGCATCGCTGGATATCAGATTGCATTTAGATATAATATAAAATAGTATCTCCTCGTGATTTCTTTATATATTAAGGTAGATTTTATGCTCTTTCTCCACTCTATATTAAAAAACTTCTAGAAAAATAATGATTTTAAAATATATGGTTATGGTCTTTGGGATAGACAAATAACACTTGATAGTGATTGTGTCCGTAAGAACTCATTTTAAAATTCACGAGATCATTGCAATAAAATATGCAATCATGAAAATTTGGGAATATCCCCTACTCTCCTTTGATGGCGCGTTTAGAATCTTTGGGTAAATTAAAACAAATCTCATTCTTCAATATACAAAATGACAATTGGTAAATTTGGTAGTTTCTACAAATAATGGTTTATTAGTCGATATGATAAAAATTTCTCGTACGCCCAACCGTGTATTTTGAGACACAAGTTACATGACCGATCTCATAAAATTTATAAATTCTTAAAACCAATGTTGATTGCACGTAAACTAAATTAAACATTACATTTGTGCATTAAAGTACTAATTTCCACCATTAAGTTTTGTGAATGTAAATGAACGCATTTTAAAATAAAATGTAGAAACCAAACGCTATTGTCTTATTGAATTGATAAATAAAATAAGAGCTAAGATAGAGTATTTATAGTCAGTTGTCGTAATTTTATTGTTTACTTTTCTTTTAGGTTTGTCTTGAAAAAATTGTCAATGACTAATATAAAAGTTGAAATTGTGTAAATTTACCTATGCTTAATAAAAATTATTATTTACAATGTCAAATGAAATTATTAGTGTATAATCAAATGGTAAAACTGTCTTTTATGGCTTTTACAAAAATCAAAGCATTAATAATACATTTTTATTAATATCTGTGTTTTTTGTTGGTGCAAAATAATTTTTGGGCAAAGGGAATAAGAAACAAAAGGTAAAAACCCTAGAAGCTAACTATGCGCTAATGGGCGGATTATGGGCTAATACATACTAATAATATGAAGCTAACATATCACTCAAACTTACAATGGTGTAGTGATAAATAGTTAAACACTGAGAGGTTGTTAGTCAAGAAACTAAAATGTGGTCCAGTTAAATAGAGTATTAAACTTTTAAAAGGAAAAAAAAAAGAAAAAAAAAAAGAAAAAAAAACCTGAAAGCTAACAATGCGTTAATGGATACCTTATGGGCTAATAATAATATGATAATAACCCCGGTCTCCAACTCGAATGTTGCAGCGATAAACACTTAGACTTTCTCAATCAAAAAACAAAAGCGTGGTCCAGTGTGTGACTTGGTAAATACATCTGCACTCTGTAAAGCAGACAAAACAAATGGTAGAGAGATAGCTACAAGCACAAGATGATGAAGAGTTAAATGACAATATATCTCAATATGTCTGATGCGTTCATGAAACACTGACTTGCGCAGAATCTGAATAGCACTACGATCAATGTAACAGAGTGTGATGGCTTATGCGAACACCCATATCTGCAAGCAACCAACGTAACCAAACAACCTCACTAGTAGTCACAATCATGGCATTGTACTCAGGTTCAATAAAAGATTTAGAAAGAACATCTTTTTCTAATTGAGGAGAATCCTCTATAAGTAGAAAAGGCTTAAGTTACATATCCAAAAATCCTTTTTTATGGTCATGTAGGTTTTTATCAGTCATGGTGATTGAGTTAAGGTCTTAGGTGTAAAAGAGTTTCTTGCCATAGCTCTTTAGTTCATTGCCTTCATTTGAGAAAGGTAGGAACTTTAATTCATTACAATTTGTCTTTCGGAATGGTTTATTTGTATCCGGATGGAGCGTTAGTTTATAAAAAAAAGTATAAGGTAATTTTCTTGCTCAATTCAACTTCTATTGATAAGGGTTTTCAATATATTTATTTTGTTTTTAACCAAAGAACTCCTGTCTTTGCCCATTGATAGATATGCCTGAAGTACCGAAACTCTCTCCCTTAGGGCTCTCTTTCCGTAAGGAAGCGAAGATCAGAGTCAAAATATGCCGTGAAGAAGAGCTTACTTATGAGCGGAAGACGAAGTCGCAGGGGAACCTGTGGCAGGGTTCTTGAAAGCTCTCAATCCCCCTTCTCCCATATTGATTCTCCCTCTCGCATCGGTTCTGCATCAGATAATGGGCCCATTCGCAAACTTTCTCTTTTATTTTATTGGCGCCCGATAGGTAGGCTATTAGATTGAGTCGAAAGCCTACCCATAAAGGTTCCGATTAGAGTGAACGAAGACCATGCAACAAACACATTCTTTTTATTTGTCTCAACATAAATTTAAGAGGTTAATTCTATATATACCTAATTTAAATATTTAAATGACATGTTTACCCACTAAAATATTATAATGACATATATACTTAATATGCATATCATATATGTCATATTTACCCAATTAATTAAAAAATCAATTAAAAGTAAATGTATATCCTTAAATGCCTATTATGCCCTTAGTAATTTCTAAAAATCATTCTGTTTCCTAATTCATTTGCTTACATTTTCAATCTAAATATCTATGGAATAAATGATCATGTCCTGGATGAACATTAGAACGTGTATAGTTTGTTATTTTGATGTTTATGTGTGTCTAGTGTGATCATGTTCCATGTGTTATTATTTATGTATATTGTTTGCAATAGAATATTATTTTCCATTTGTTTGATTTGTATTCAATAGATGCCAGTTGAATTGATAGGGTTTCATCTCAAGGTTTGTACATGTTTCTTGGGCTCGTAACATGTTTCGATGTTTTAGTGTATTCATAAAGTTTTGTTTTTTGCTATAGGATTAAGCAATATTTGATTTACACAAAGAAATTAGTATATGTAAAAATAAGACTTGATTTTTATATTATTAAGGGTATAACAGGAATTCAATGATATAAGTTTACAATTAATTGTGTTATTAATGAAGTTGTGCAAATATGATAAATATGATATTTAAATAGGATATATATATGTCATTATTACATTTAGGTGGGTAAATATGACATTTAAAAGTTTAAATTGAGTGTATATATGTAATTAACCCTAAATTTAATGTTTTGATATTTTATTCTTCTTTTGTATAGAGATAACGTGCAAGAAAAAGAGGATTTTAAGTGAAGAATTATTCGTGCAGGTGTGTAGATAATTTACACTACATAGAATAGAGGGATGACATTTCTTCCATTTAATACGCTAAAACATCTTTAAATACAATATCAAATATTAAAACTAATAACGCTTAAGGTAGAATCCAAATAAACAAAACAAACAAAACATCTAAGTCAACCAAGACATGTAAAAATAGAGATATGCTAGAATCGCATAAATTTTTTCTATACAATGATATGTCATAGTGAATTTTACCCCATTGACCAATTAAAAAAAAATGAGAGAGAATGAGTTTTAGTTAAATTTCACATGACATGTCATTGTGTAAAATAAATTTTGTAAAAATTATGTTAGCACTAAAGTGGTGTTCATTATTATCGTAAAGGTCATGTAACTTAATGTAATAGATAGTAATACTATACGGGCCTTATGCTTTTTGGAATAGATTAGTTCGTTAAGTAATTGTGTAGTCCACGAGCTAAAGCCCATTTTCGTCTCATTTTATAACACATATACACAACCCTCATAGCAAGGGAGAGGATGTGAATTTCATTTTAATAGATTTCATTTTAATAAAAACGTTTGAACCTCCTCTACCTCCTCTCCAGGATTTCTTAGTGTTTCGTGTGTGCTTTTTGATAAATAATGGCTTTACAATTGGTATCAAGAGCCTCACGTGATTATAGGGTAGTTTGTTTCAAAAAAGCTTTATTTCAAAATGGTTTCGTTTTGGTTCGTGTAGCTTAAGAATGTGGGAAACTAGAAGGGGGTTTGAATAGTTTACCGACTTGTTTTCTTTAGTTATAAAAATTTAGTTGGTTTAAATTTTAGATTCGATTATTAATGAAATCAATCAACACCAATATGAACACAACACTATACTAACATAAATATGTAATAAATAATTAAAGAGAAGAGATGGAAAGATCATACCAAGACAACGAGAATTATAGTGGTTCGGTCACGAAGCTCTTCTTCGCCCAACTCCACTCCCCGAGTATCTAACTCGAGAGTTCTAAGCACTATATCAACAAGACTCCCTTCAGGTGGAGAAAACCGTAGAACGTCGCTTACGTTATTTTCCGATACTAAGATAGATGTCGAGTACTAATCTTAGCTAGTACCAATCTACCACGATCAACACGATCCCTACTTCTGAGACGCTCAACTCGTTCCTTACACAATCTACACAATCCTTACAAGATCCACACGATCCTTACAATCTACTCTTGATCAACTTGATCAACACAATCTCACACAAGACTCAAGAGATCCCCAAGATCTCAACAAGATCGCAATGATGAATAAACTAACTATGAAACACTAATACACTTGATGTATGTCAAGATACAATCAAGTAAACAACTTGTAATGCAAGTGCACTACACAATGACACCAACACTTTGTATCTTCTTGATACTTTGTGTTCTTCTCTTGACTAGTAGATGTATGTAGGTGATCTTTGGTTGGATGAAAGAATCACTCTTTAAACAAAAGAAAATTAACTAATGATCAAAGGAGAGTCTAGGTGATTGAGGATTTGATCACAGAAAATTAAGTGTGTGAAAGGATGGCCAAAATCTGTGGAATGAAGTGGTATTTATAGGAAATGAAAATTTGTCCGTTATAAAGTGACAGCACCACTAATTGTCACACGGTACCACTAAATTTAATGCTACCGTGCCAGACAAAAACGCTCCCATTTTTGTTTTTAGTGGTGAAAGTTTATTTGAGGGAGTTTGGAGCTGATTTGGGTAAAAATATAGCTGTTGGGACTTTTGAATTAATTTTCCCAAATAAAATATTTCATTATATTTCAAAAACAATTTGTAGAATGTATTTTTGAAAAGAAGGTTTTGTCAAACTAAAAATGTGAAGTACAAGACACTAATTCACTTCTTTGATCATTTGTCAAGTTGTAAATTTGTTTGTTCATACCTAGAGTGATTAACGTAGAAATCGGATATATCGACTAAAAACTTGTTTACGTTAATTTTGACGTAAGATATTTTCACATTTTGTTATCATCAAAACATAGAGATATCAAAAGATGAGAATAACGTTTTTAGACATTATTTGCATCAACAAAGAAAACTCAACTTTTTTTTTTATTTTTTAAATAAAAAATGTGTGGTTCTTAACCAAAATTTATTTCTTTATTTATTTAGTTTTTTTGCGTATTTTTTTAAAAACATTAGTGGTTATGGTTAAAAACTTTTGAAGGAAACAGGTTTTTCGAACATCATTTGAAATATCGGTAGCATGTTTTTAGGACATGGAATCTCGGTCACTTAGAATCTCAGTGCTTGAATTTTGGTCAGGTGTTGAATCTCGGTTGTGGTTCACCAAGATTAGGGTTCACCAAAATTTGGAGTTCACCATGTTTAGGGTTACCGAGTTTTGGGTGTCATCGAGACTAAGGTTTTGGATTCTCCACTCATATCCTACGTGGCATCGAGATTAAATACTTATGTCACCGAGATATAGGGTTAATTTTTCACCAAGATTTGAACTAAAATTCCATCGAGATACCTAAAACCCTAAACCACTGAGTTCACTTGTTCACAGAGTTTGTTACCAAGATTGTTTCATCGAGTTAGGGCTTGTAACTTTCACCGAGATTTGGACATTTTTCACCGAGATTTGGTATTCATCGAGATTTGGTTTGTATTTTCACCAATATTTGGTTGCTTTTACACTGAGAATTGGACACTTATTCCACCAAGATTTGGTTATTAATTTCACTGAGATTTATACTTGAAGTTCATCGAGATTGTTTACTGAAATTAACAACCTAATTCGAAACAAGACAACTCCATTATCATTTAAACCAATCACATCAAGTTTCACACACTTACAATCATCATGGCATCTTAAGAATACGCTGTAAATGTTGAATCATAAAACCGTCCGCTAATGCTTTACCGAGGTGATTATATTTCATGGTCAGGTCGTATGCTAAGTTACATTGAAGACAGAGAATGGAAACCTAATTTTGGAAGCGATTGAAAAAGGTCCCTATCAGTACAAAGAGATTGATGTTCCTGAAGATATAACCAATGGGTACCTACTCACTTGAGATTGCAAACCATCAATGACCTTAATACTGAAGAACTCACATTGTATCGGCCTGATAAGAGAGCTAGAAAAATTATCTTGCTAGGGGTACCAGATGAGGTGTATAATTCTGTGGATACTTGTACTAGTGCAAAAACTATGTGCAAGGGGATTGAGAATCTGATGCAGGGAACTGAGGTAGGAAAGCAGGACAAAGACACCACTCTTATTTGGGAATATGATAAGTTCACATCGATACCGAGGGAATCATTGGAATCGTACTATATGAGGTTTTTTTAATATTATGAATGAATTGAATAGGAACAAGTTGAATGAGAGTAGGATCAAATAGAACATTAAGTTTCTGATGACTCTGTAACCAGAATGAGAACGATATGTTACACATGTTAGGCAAGCCAATGACTTATACTCCATTGACTTTACCTAAATCTTTGATATATTTAAGCAGAATTAGAAGGAAGCAAATGATATTAGATAAGAGATGCTTGCTAATCAAAATGATCTATTATCTTTGATTGCAAACTACAATACCCAACCTTCATAATTACACACATCCCGCACATCATCATCATCATCATCATCATTAAGGAGGAGCTGGTCAAGGGAAAAAGTTAAGACTCTATTTGTATCATCTGGGTTAGAAGAAGAAGATAATGCACATGCTGTGAATGAAGAATAATCAAATGATATGCATAAAGCAATGCTACTTCTCACAAAGGCTCTTCAGAAGTTTTTTTACTGCACATATTAATGATTTCCATACTGCTTCAAACACCATAAACAAGTTTACTTTGAATACTGGAAGAAATGATGTACCAGAATGACAAGCAGGGAACTGTGAATCCATATTCGTCTACTAATTTCATTAATTGATAAGGAGAACTTTGTTACGCTTTTAAGCGGTCATTTAAGCCCTAAATCGTGTTTTTATCATCAAATTAAATTGATTATTTTTCAGATGAGTATGCGGCTCAAGTAAACAACTTACCGGAACAATTCAAGGAGTTCAAGCTTCAAAGACGTGCTGGGAAGTAGTATTTTATTTTGTTTTGTTTTTTCATAAGATTGGCATGTCATCTTATGTTGTTTATTGATTGGTCTAGTTGTTGGTTGCTAGTGGTTCATTTATGGCCTGTCATAAATGATCTAGGGTAGTTCAAGCGGTTGCTTGAGGTTAATGTGGTACTTCAGCTACATTCCATTGTACTTTTAACATTTTATTGGTTAATATATTTTACCAGGGTGGAAGGTCCCTTTGTATTTTGGAGTTTTTGGAGTGAAAAGTGAAGAAAACGACAACGTCAAGAAACCATGCTGGAAATTGTACCTGACAGCGTCAAGAGTCACAAGGTGATGCCGTCACTCAATGAATTAAGAGGTGGAAGATTATTTACGCTTGACACACCAGAGCAAGATTTGAAGATTTCAACGTGACGACATCACGTTATAAATGGAGTAGGCCGTCACGTGTTAACTTAAAGCGTGACGGCCCAGAAGACATCAAAGGCGGACGACGTCAAATAGCTGATTGGACGACAAGATACCCTAAGGGCAGCGAGATGACATCGTTAGCCTCCAAAAGGGGACGCTATCACCTATGTAAATCTATATATAGTTTTGGATTTTTCATTCATTGTGTGGAACTTTTGGTGTGCAACTTTTATACCTTAAACCCTAGCCGAACTTTGCAGATATTGTAACGGTTTTATACCCTTCTTTTATCCATGTTTAATTGAAGATAAGTTATCATTTAATCATTCAATATGTCTATGTGTTGTTTGATTATATCGTATGCTTTTCTTTCTTTTAACATGCTAGTTTAGGTTTATTTGTGTCTGCTTAGAACTAATGAAACCTAGTTATTGATTATTGATTATTGATTTGTTATTGATTGTTGTGGGTGATTGATTTTATCGTTAGGCTTAAGAAAACTGGCTAACTTCCAATACGGTAACTTGCTTGAACGTCTTAAGAAACGTAATCGGATGTGTACTATGGTTTTATTGGTTGTATTTAATGCATAAGTAACTATTAATGAGGCCATGATAGGATACTATAAGAAGTTCACCACTTTTATTTTCTTGTCATTTTATTTTTATTTGCATTGGTAGCTATATTGGGTCAGTTGGCTAGCAACTAATTCCGCCCACTCTTCCAATACCCGAGATTTTTATTTGATTTCTTTAAAATATAAAAATACAAAATGAATCATCCCTCACCTTTAGACCTAGTTTAGATTAGCTTCAATCCTAACGAACACTATTCCTCGAGAGAACGATCAATCCCCCGGTACTTGCCACTCACTATACTGCATCGATCAGGTACACTGCCTGGTTGGGATTGCAAGCTTCTCAAGATCCCTTGAGAAGTAAAACCTTTTTCAAGGTTGCAAAACCACGCATCAAGTTTTTGGCGCCGCTGCCGGGTAATAGTTATTGCTTAGGTTGAATTTTATTTTTATTAGGTCTACTCATTAGATTCCTATCTATTGAGATTTTTATTTTCTTTTTATTAGGTTTCCTTTAGTCTATCTTTTTTCTTCGTTTCTTTGTTTGTAACCATTACCATCCGCCATCATGGAAGGTGGTAATATCTTTGATCCCATCAACCCACCTTAACAAAACCCACCACAACCAAACCAACCTCCTGGAGCACACACTTTAGGAGAATACACCCGACCTAGCCACCAAGGCTATCGAAACACCATTGAGCTCACTCAAGGAGCCNTATCTATTGAGATTTTTATTTTCTTTTTATTAGGTTTCCTTTAGTCTATCTTTTTTCTTCGTTTCTTTGTTTGTAACCATTACCATCCGCCATCATGGAAGGTGGTAATATCTTTGATCCCATCAACCCACCTTAACAAAACCCACCACAACCAAACCAACCTCCTGGAGCACACACTTTAGGAGAATACACCCGACCTAGCCACCAAGGCTATCGAAACACCATTGAGCTCACTCAAGGAGCCAATGTGTCTCCCTTGCGATCCGACACTATCCTGTTTGTGCAAAGCGGATGTGCATTCCATGGACTTCGTTCCGAAGATCCAATCAACACCTCAAGGACTTTCTCAAAATCGTAGATTCGATAGACCTTGATGTTGAAACTCAAGAGACGACCCCGATTGCGTCTCTTCAAATTCTCTCTACGTGACCAAGCTAGTCAATGGCTTGAACGTTCACCTGCGGGATCCATCTCGATTTGGGATGATCTCACCTCTCGTTTCCTTGCTCAATTTTTCCCACCGGGGAGAACTACAAAGTTAAGGAATGACATCATGAATTTCCAACAACTTCAAGGTGAAACTCTTTATGAAGCATGGACTCGTTTCAAGGACTTACTTCAAAAAGTCCCTCATCATGGCATAGATCTTTGGCTCCAAGTCCAAATCTTCTATGACCATATCAATCTTTCCACAAGGCAAACCATTGACCAAGCAGCCAGTGGTGTAACACCCCCAAAAATCGTACAGCGGAATACTTACAAGCTTTTGTGGTGTTACGGGGATTGGTACCATCACATGTATAGATAACAAGATCATAGATAAAATATAAACGTAAACCAAGTCATAAAAGATAGAGTTTACATTTATTCCAAGATCTTAGGGTTTATAGGCCCAAATAGATAGCATAAAAGATAGGTCCAAATTTATTATCAGAGTGCACATCGATTTCCTCAAACCAAACCAAGTCCAAAGCAAGCTTCACCAATGTCCAAGCAAAAAGCATTCATCAATTACCTGAGAAAAACATGCTTAAAAAAGTCAGCTTTCGCTGGTGAGTTCATAGAGTTTAATCATTCAAAATACTTATGGGACCTGAAGGATTTAGCGCTATGTGTATGACTAGGGCAGGCATAGACAATCATACTATACTTATCACAAATCCATATCCATCACAATCATACTCATACTAGTTTACCACCTTTCACGAAAGCGGAGGGTCAGGGGCGAGCGGGCCACATCTCGACGGTACACTAGCCGGGATCACTTAACAGTAAGGAACCACCCGTTACTGCCCCGAACTAGGCCGTAGTAGTGTCTGCTCCAAACCAGGGTATCGCCCTAGTTTAAGTTCACAACTACTCGTCTATCCTAATCTAGCCAACACAATAGCAAAACAATTTATAGTAGGTCCAAGAAATGGGTAGCATGTTTTCTCCCCCAAGTTTAGAAATCATTCGAAAATAAATGCGAGTAAAAGTGGGGCTATAAACTCACCTCGAAATAGCAAGCAATCAATATACGAGTAAGCAACGAAAATTCGGCTAAGACTCCACAGCAACTATTGACTCGGCACGACCTATTCAAGTATATATACTTTCGCTCAATACCACTTCTTAAAATAAATATACTCCCAATAATCCCAATGGGTTTTCTTTTACTTTCCAAATGATCCTTTCTTACCTTGAAAACGCTTATTATCGCTTGATATCGTTTAGGTATCCTTTGGTATCGTAGTGGGGATTCTAGAGACAAAGTCTCGACTCATTAGCTATAAGCCAAATATAATCTCAATAAAAATCACAATACGCAACCACATAATCACATAACGGCTTAAGTCGTAATCACGCAATAAGTCCACATAGCATGAAGCCACATACAAAGCACATAACTAGGAACATGTAGCATATAGTGGTCAAGGTCAAATGATATGTCTTCATAAATAAATAAGTCATCTCATGAAGGGTCGATGGCTTATCAAATTCGTCAACTTGATAAGTCCATCCATTCACGTATTACTTATGTATTCACCAAGTTATATCATGTATGTACGAGTCGTAGGATGGATTTCTCGTCAATATAGTTGTATAATATTACTATTGGACCCTTATTGGACTCGTCAGCCCAATAAGTCCAACGATAATACCACACGACCTATTAACGTTAACTCAATCCGAAACTTTACCATAATGGGTCAAAACCAATTATTACTCAATAACGTTACTTTGAATCTAGTTCTTTAATGTACTCGAATATTTAATAGTTCACGCCGAACGAATTATTTGCTTTCGGGATCCATTATGGTCCTTACGTTCAAATATTTCCTTCATTGTTTACGGTTTTCATTCGTTAGTCATATTTTAATAAGGCGTCGATAAGTATTAACTTTAACGATTAATAGTTATCGTTGCGTTATTATTATCCAATTATTACAACACTTAGTTATTACGTAAGTTAATATACGTACATACAAATATATGTGCTAGCAATTATATATATATACGTACACATACAAACTCACTTAATATTTAAGTTCATTGGAATAAACGATTTCTAACGAATTTTTACATATTCAAGTCCACGTGTCCGAGTCATGACCTCCCGTCCACATAACTAGTCAAAGTCCAATATCCAAATGTAACGGCATCGTCGAAGTCAACCAAGACTAGAGAGTCAAGGCGACATCAACATGCACCAACAATAATCAACACAAGTATATATAATCCCGATGTCCAAAAATACTCCAAAACTC
>LBNU01021435.1:75484-129223 GCA_014162995.1 Artemisia annua | reverse complement strand
TTTTAAGTAATGGGGTGTTTTAATAAGAGTATTAATTACATTTCAATTGATTTGTAGTTTCCATCAATAGCAGCTCGTTTCCATCAATAGCCGGTTGAAACTCAAGAATTGAAAACTCAACATTGACATTGAAAACTCAACATTGACCTTGAAAATTCAAGGTTGACCATTTTTCCTTTATAAGTAGTAGAGATAGAGATTGCATGATTGATTAAATAGCTAGTGTATCAGGGTCGGGGGGGGGGATTTTTTCGTGTAAATCAATAATTTTATTGAGTCTTTCGTTGTGCATATAATGTTTTTTTTTGAACGGCGGGTTAGTTGTTAGATGTTAGTTGTTAGTTATTGGCTCGAGATCAAGATTATGTGCATATAATGTGATTATACTACTGTTAAATAAGATTTTAAATTCATTACAAGTCTACTCCAATCTGGATCAAGAGTGCTCGTGCTTGCTGATGCTTCTTTATCTGAAAGCTCTCTAGATGCATCCTAAAAAAAGAACTCCATGAATTGCAGTTCAAGTTTTCTCAGCTTAGTTTCACGGGAACAATACTTGCAATATCAAAGAGAATATGTTTATCACCGGAGGGTGGTGGTGGTGGTGGTGTAGAATCATCTGCGGCAATTAGTTCCGAAAGAATTAGGGTTTATGGTTAAGAAAGAAAAAGTGAAGAAACCAAACATGATAAAGGGGAGAACCCTTGTGTGGGAGGAAGAAGACTTACTTGTGTACTTGCTTTAGTGTCGCAAAATTTGTCACTAACAATGTTACTAAAAGCAAAAGGCCGTATTTTTGTTTTGAATTATGGGTTTAGAGATTTGGGACGTGACTTGTATAATTTAAGTATATTTGGATACCTTATATGTCTATAACGAGGTAATATCTATAGAGGGAAGAGACGAGTTTGTTAGATTTTATTTATTTATTTATTTTTATTATTTTTTTTGAGATGATCTATTATTGCTTAGATTATTATATTAAATTGGTAATTAGCTAATCTTCTCAATAATGCACCATATAGATTATATTTTTTTGCCATTCAAATAATTAACCCTTAAAACCATTAGATTATATATTTTGCCATTCACTAATAGAAATCCGTATCCGTCAAATTCGATGCGTGAATCAAGTGAGTCATTTTTATTGGATTATTTGGTTTTTAGCTTTGACTACAGATTATTCATATACTTATTATTTTATTATTTTATGACAAATGCTATAATCTAATAAATAAATTTGGTAAAAATTATAATCTTGCCTTAAACGAAAACAATATTTGTTTAAACCCGCTACAATGCACGGATATTAAAAACTGGTTTAATACTAAAAGATTATAGTAAAAATATAAAATAACAAAATCAAGAATCTTGATAAAAGTATAAAAGTTAAATACTAATCATAATCTTGTTCCTCAAATCTCTTCTACAATTAACAGAAGTATAATAATTTGTAGAGAATAGACACATATATACCATATGTTATAACAAATTAATATGTAATTGACAACTTCATAATAGTAGGGGAAGTGATATGTACACCACTAAAAGTGGTGTGCACACCACTAAATTATACTGATGATGCACACAGTATAACATCCAGATGCAGGATTTAGTGATGTGCATACCACTTTTAGTGGTGTACATATCACCTGTCAATAGTATATCGTTTGAAGTCGTCTAATTACCGCAAACTAAACAAACAAGTATCTTTAATAAATCCCAATCGAACAAGTAGTTTGGATTTATAAATCAAACTAAAATCTAACGTAAAGGCATGATTATATATTTACGAGATGAGTGAATATAAGGTATGTTAATTTCCTGTGACCGAACTTTTGTTTCGAACATACGACCCCTTCCATATATATTTCAAAACTCTACATGCATGTTTCATTAACTTATTATTTTCATAATAATGATTTACATGGTTCCATTCCCCTCATATATTTTTTGTTAAAATTCTTTTAAAGACGTAGAGTATGTTGCCACAAATAAACGTGAACCCATAATGCAATTCTATAATGTGTGCATTTGACCGTGCAAAGCATATACTTTTACTTTTTCTAGAATTATGTTTTATGATTTAACCAATTTGTGAAAAATTCTATGTAAACCGTGAAGGTTCAGTAAGCTAGGATCAAAGATTTTTTAGTCCCATGTTAGGTGTAGAACATTCTTTATGTAAATATCTAAAAGTTTATTATTTCTTGAGAGATCTCAATTGTATATGTAAAATAGATCGTTGCTCTCTATTTTGGGATAGTTATAGTATAATTGGGTTTTTCTTTCGAACTTAAACTTCATTACAAACATAAACTAAGATTCACACATATCATTCCTTAACAGCGAGGAAGCTTAAAAGGAAACGAACGTCCCATCTGAAAATTAAACTAGATGAAGATGTAAACGAGCAATTCCATGGAAACTCTCACGGAAAAGATAATTGAAAATTCTTCAACCTCGAGCAAATATAAGTTACAAGTGCAGTTAGCTCCATAGGGGTACCGCATCGTAGATGAAAGAGTGATATATGTCTAACAATCATATTCTTCCAAACTAAAAACCAAATCACTAATCAGCATCAACAATGTAGCATTCTAAATACCCCATTCTTGATTTTCCACGTAATAATATCACCAAACCAGCAATTGTGAGGATGAAATCCTGATCAATCCCAAAACATACCCGTAAACCAACAAAAAAAGTCTTATAAAAAAGAATAGATAGTGATGTACAACTCCTAATCATTAATATCTCTACTCTCTCATCTGCAATTACCATGTCCATTTATTTTAAAACAGCCCATTGCAAAAAAACGAACCCATATTTGGTGGAGGTACATTTGCAAATTTACTATGACATAGGTAGTTGAGAGGAGCACATTGTAGGAGTCAAATTAACCTGTTTTGTTTTGGAAATTAAATAAAAGAACCCTACAACACAATTTTATAAACCATGAACAACACACACATATATTACTTATTATGGACAATTTCGGCACTACATTGAACTTATAGTACCTGAAATCTAGCTCTATAAGTTTACATATGCGGTTACAAAAGATCTTGAAAGAAGTTCATTATATGCAACCAAAGCCATTCCAAAATCCTTAAAATAGACAAATTCCCTCCCCACAAGCCCAAATTATCAAGAAACTCCACAAAAGTAAAATCTGAGTTATAACACATCACCATATCAATCACACACACATGAAGCAATTTTCGAATTCCCAAATGAACATGCTAACTCAAATTTATCTATTGGATTCAATCTATATTCAAAAAGCTCATCATCAAACTTAACTTCCTCCGTAACATCCTATGCATAATGATGATAGAGAACGAATGTAATAACTGCCTGGATAATGTGTTATTCGAAAGGCAAATCGATAATAGTTTTGACCATGATTCCGTTAACAATTCTTCTAACAAACTCCGACCGATGTCTATCTTAAACAAAAGAGTATTCGGACCTCAATCCGACTGCAATTTAATAAATTAATAAATAAATAAAAACAACCAACTATTATTAACTGCAAAAACAATATCAATACATCAAACTTACATAATGAAGAAAAAGATATATTTTATCAATGAATTTGTTAGACAATAGATTAGATGCATAGTCCTCCATTTGACAACAAATTTCTTTGGTGCTCGAAAGTCAAGTGCTCTTCTTCTACTGTTGCAGGAACTAGAGCTTGCGACATGTCATCTTTTTCCAGGAACTCGTCAGCGTCACTATGAGCCTTTTCACCATCACACACTGGATTAGGTACCTTGACTGCCACATCCTGTACAAAGTTTGTGTCATACTGCGCCACTTCTTTTTCANTTTTTTTTTTTTTTTTTTTTTTTTTTTTTTTTTTTTTTTTTTTTTTTTTTTTTTTTTTTTTTTAATATTTTTGTTGCCTTCATGAAACAAACGCTATTAATAGGAAGGGGCCATCTATCAAAACCCTTAGCAATAGGATACATTCACTAAACATATCCTTGCAAAATTGATTTTACAACGAATCGCACAACTTAGAAACGAACCCAAAGGGTTTATCTATGGAAGATCAATTGGTATGAAAGAATCAACGAGGCTTGGTTGATGGCGCAATATTGAGTCTATTGTGAACCTGAGAATAAGATAGATAACATGCTGCATTAGCCAAAACGCAGGGGTGAGGCCCTTTGAACCGCCTCTGGCGTGAGAATCAGTCATCAGTTATGATGAAATATTTTAGAGAGAGTTTTGCACAGATTTTAATACGTTTCCAGGATCGAATTGACCAAGCAACATCATGGAATCATCATACAAGAATTGATAAAAGAACAAACAAGAGATTTTGGTTGAACCCTTTAATATTATTGATATATATAACCTGAGGGTTAATGAATGATTACAGACTCAAACCTATATATAGTTACTGAAGCGGCACCAATAGAAGGGGAGGATACCGTTTCAGATAAAAGTAATTGATACATCTGTTTCTAAACATTGCAATCTTTAAAACCTAAATAATCGTTATTTAACTGCCATCTATCTATTGGGTTTGTTGGCCTGTGGCCCAAACCGAAACTATCTACAGGCTTTTTTATTCTTTGTTTTCTTTGGCATGAAAGACATTAGAAACGTCCAACAGTTCCCCCCTAATGTCGATATGCCAAAGTATTCTTCAGTCTTGAAATCTGCAGTCTTTCATCTTCTTTGTCACAGCCTCTTCATCATTCTTTAAACTTGATCTTCATATTTTAATCTTGATATCTCCATGCTTTAAAACTTGAACCTTGAATCTTATAAACTTAAAAAAAACTTGTTTTCTTATCATAAACCTAATAAGAAACTCTTGAAACTTGTTTTGCAATTCGACATCTCTTTCTTTTCAATTCTTCTTAATGGCTGCGTTTTTATAACTTTTGAAACTTTGTGAATCTTCTGTAATTCCTTTCATCTTGAGACTCTCACAGTTTTGTTCCTTCGTCTTGATCATATCGCATGATCCTTCTTGATTAATTCTCTTGATCATTCAATCCATCACAGATTCTTCTCTTCTTTGCGACTGCTTCACACAACTTGGCTTCACACCATCTTCTTCATGATTGCGTTTAAAAAAAACGCAGGTTTGATTCTTGAATGGTGATTGAACATGATTTGGAGTGTTGTTTGATCCCTTCGGCTCTGATACCACTTTTGCACAGATTTTAATACGTTTCCAGGATCGAATTGACCAAGCAACATCATGGAATCATCATACAAGAATTGATAAAAGAACAAACAAGAGATTTTGGTTGAACCCTTTAATATTATTGATATATATAACCTGAGGGTTAATGAATGATTACAGACTCAAACCTATATATAGTTACTGAAGCGGCAACAATAGAAGGGGAGGATACCGTTTCAGATAAAAGTAATTGATACATCTGTTTCTAAACATTGCAATCTTTAAAACCTAAATAATCGTTATTTAACTGCCATCTATCTATTGGGTTTGTTGGCCTGTGGCCCAAACCGAAACTATCTACAGGCTTTTTTATTCTTTGTTTTCTTTGGCATGAAAGACATTAGAAACGTCCAACAGAGAGAACATACCTGGAATATGGATATGACATTAGTATTTATAGGCAATCGCTTGGAAGAGAACCTTCTTTGTTATGCTATGTGTCTTAGCCGGATTGGTTAAAGGGAGCATGTTAGTATCAGCCAATAGGAAGACTTCTAGCATAGGTTGCGTTCTCCGTCATGGTTGAGAGGGAACATACCCATGTGCAGTTTTTACTTGTTGCAGGAATACTAGAGGCCACATTACTTAAATCGCGCCCACGCAATATTCTCTATTTGTATGTTAGCAATTCTGAGGCTTAGCCTTTGTTAGGTTAGCTTGGTTGTGGATCGGAGGCTAGGATCCATTAGCTTAGGCTGCGGATTGGAAGCTCCGTTGGATGTATGTTTCATGCATATTGACAGATTCCCTTACGGTAGCCTAGTACGCTTTACGCTAATTGTCACACTATCTTGTAGGCTAGGCTTTACGAAACAAGATCTAAAAATAGGAAGGGGTCATCTATCAAAACCCTTCAGCAGTAGGATACATTCACTAAACACATCCCTGCAAAACAAATGAGACCAGTCACTTTTGCTTTCTAGAAATCTATTATTTAAATTAAAATCAGAAATAGAGCACAAGCTTTTATTGGGACATAAGCCAAAGTAGATACGAAAGCTAAATGTTTTCAAGTAAGTTGATAATATATACAGTCAACTAAGCGAATTAACGAAAAGTAAGAATATGGTAAAAAACATATGGCTAACTAAATATTGCAATCAAAAATCTAAGCAGAGCCGGATCAACATCACATTGGTCTTCTACCATGTCTCTTTATAAAAGGCTCCTAAATTAGGGCATAGCCTGACTTTTGTCGAGTAAGTTCAAAGATAACACTAATGCTAAATCGTACAAAAATATGTACTAAAATTATAACAAAATATCTTCTTTAACAGGTTTACTTGACCCGCTTGACTCTATGTAGTTCCGTCCCTGCTCCTAATCAAGTCGAGCTGTCAACCTCTTAGCACACAATATACATATCATCATTCTCAAATATTGCCACTTTTCTATTGGGGTCAAAGTCTAGCCGTAGCTTCCTTAGAATTAAGAGGTACTTCATGTTATAAAAAACAAAACATTTATTTGTTAAATTGATTTCACATATGGGGCAACGAACCGTGAATCAATTTCAAGACCCTCCAACTCCAAAGTGAGAGATGTTTCATTCTATCAAGATTGTGTTAGAGGAATAGAGGATATATTAGCTATTTTGACCTACATGTTTAGGCCCATTGGTTATGTGTTTACTCTATATAAATCAATTGTAATGTATTGTTAATGCATGGGAATTAATCCCTTTTACAGATAGTGCATCATATAGAGCCAATTTCATGTATATAACTAAAGTTTTCGATGCAAAATATTGCTTCATGTAAGCTTTTCGTCTATGTAACTAAAGTTTCCGATTTATTGTATCATATAACGCTTTTTAGAAGGCAAAGAATGTATATGCTTGCAAGCTAAAGTTTATAGCTAGTGATATCCATCATATAAGTCAATTTCGTGTATGTAACTACCTTTTTGGATCAATGGATAAATAGATTTGATTAAACCATAAACTACTAGTTACTTAAGCCACTAGTTAAATGATCGGTTGATGTGCCTTATTCTGATTTGCTAGGCTAAGTGCAAAATAATGACATTAACGAACAAGAATGCAAGAACACGAGGATTTTTTTTTTTTTATCTTGTCACGCTATTTCAAATTATAAACCGTGCAAAAAAGCGAACTATGTCAAAATCGGATATAAAGACCAATAGCAGTTCCAAAAAACTCAGATGGCTGGAACTGTCGAGTTTCATACATTTGTTTTACTAATTTACTGCCTTTAATCTCATAGAGAATCATAACTCAGTTGCAATGCCAATGGGAGATATATAGATTAATGCAAGTTTATATCATTGGATCTTAGTAGTACTGCATCAGTACTTCAGTTGATCTACTCATTGGCCCAACAATATCAAACTATTTCAACCCAATATTTGTATCTAGAGTATGAGCAGCATTTATTTTGGGAACAAACTAAAATATTATAAAATGAACATTTATTTTGCGACAAACGAACTAATACAAAAATATTATCTTTGCCAAATTTGATGTACTAATAGTTTAACATGTTTACAAGTAAGCTATTTTTAAGAACAGACATTTGGTTGATTAACAGTGAAATATTTGAACTTTTTACTAAAAGGGGTATGCCAATATCAAAACAAACTAGCCAGATTATCATCGCATTCTTTGAGTATAAAAAGGTTTTGTACTTTGTAATCATATTTGTGCATGATCATAAGATCAAATGTAATGGTGACCGAACCCATTACCGCCATGTTAACTCTACGTCTCCAAATACCCGTAGTGGTCATCACCAAACCTGCCACAAAAACATACCCCATGTAAACACAAACATACCCAACAATACACTAACTCACACACACACACACACACACACACAAAAGTAAAATTTGGTTCGGTGGTCAGGATGACCAGACCACGTCCACTTCTTGGCCTTCAATTCACGCATGCAATGAAAAGAGGCATAATATAGAGGACTTGTGATGGGGGGGAATAACGCATGGTCACCGCCTCCATTACCGGCAGTCTAAGAGCACAAATTTTGCCACTGCTTCTGACATGTGATAACTATATCGCTCTCGAAATAATACATTTAGATTGGACATTCTAGATACTAATGCATAACGTAAAAATGTGAATGACCATGGGTTTTATATGCAACGACTATATGTTGTTCGTGCATATATATGCAATGACTATATAGTACACACATACAATGAATCATTTTAGAATAGATAACGAACCTTATGTTCATTTTAAACATGACAATGTTGTGACTTTTGTGAGTTGAAAATATAATGTCGTTTTACACGAAGCTAACATGGTCTATCATGTTCAAATAAAAAAAATGTGGTTCTCTTTTTTAATTAAGCAATTTGACCGATCGAGTCAATTCAACCCATTGGTTCCTTAGTTCTTGTGTTTCCAAAAACATTATCACTTAATCAACATTTATTTAAGCAAAAAAGCTGGTCAAGCTTTCAGAACTGGTCACTAATAAAATGTCCAACTTGTCTTTTTTCTTGAGTATTAATTTAGCACATTTTCATTTGATGAATTAAAATGAATATTCCTATTTATATATTTATAACATAAAATACTAATCATCTAAGATAAGTTCTTAACACGAAGTACCAACTGAAAATTTAAATAATACCTAGTTATATAAGATTAGGGATAGTGTATTTGTTAACTAATTAAATTGTTTCCAATAATAGTATGGTGGTTAGCAATTAATAAAGCACGCTACAATTGGGAATCGTGCTAAAAATACAAGCACCCATTGAGAATGTCACATGGTACCGTTATATTTTCTAAACCCAATCTTGTATCTAGGGGTTTATATTATCATATATAGTAAAAAGAGTTTTCTTAGTTATCTTATCGATCATGTTTTTTAAAGTTATAACAACCTCAACAAAGTATGTGCCAGAACAATCTCTGTCCCATATCCATTCATCAGAACCATTTTCCATAAGAATCAAATCTCTGATGCTTAAAACGAGAGCCGAGAAGTCATCCAGGCAGGGGCGGAGCCAGAACTTTTTTGTCGAGGGGGCATAATATAATAATTTTTAGAAACTACACTAAAAATTGGTCCGTTGAGGGGGCAAATTACAAAAAGAGCCGAAAATTTTCGAAAATTTATACTACAATTTTTTTCGCCGGGGGGTAACGTGACCCCCGGACCCCCCCTTTATCTCCGCCACTGCATCCAGGGCACGACAGTATGTGAATAGGGGAGGTTATTCATACCTGCAAGGGTGTATCAATAACACCACCCTTAAAACTAAATTTTCTATCTATGATACCAGTGATCAATAGAGTAACATCATGTATTTGATGTTACGGCTTTGTCCGAATATCATGCTAGTATGCCCTAAAAAGTTTGGTTAAGCTAAATGAATGGAGTAAGTTAAAACTCTATTATTCCAAGTAGTGTTTCACGTGGTTACATGTGTGATGAAAACCGAAACCTAAAAATTACCATGGTTGCATATGGCACACGTGGATGCATGTGTATATGTGTTCGTACTAAAAGATGCATGTGGTATTTATGAACAAAAACACAGAGTCAAGAATGACAATACCCCACGCCTCAAGAATTGTACTCTTCCCATTAATACAATTGTTATTGTTTTAACCTAACTTTCTCACTTTGCCCACACGTGCGTTCCCACCTTCCACGGATCCTTCAAATCTAACTAGGACACACTCACTACCGTTGTTATTATAGTGACGGAACCAAGGTGGATCACGGTTGGTCCCAAGATATTCATAGAATTTTGTAGCTTAATACTAATTTTGTTAAAAAAAAGAAAAAAAAATTGAATTTTCTTAAATGTACCTCATTTTTAAATTTTGTGTTTGTAGTATTTTTTAGTTTATTTTAAGTACAGCTGATTATTTTGTGTCATGGTTCCGTCCTTTATTACTAGATACGTATAAAGTCGGGGCTAGTCGGGCTTAGACTTAATAAATAAAGCCTGAGCTTCTAACATTTAAATATTCGGGCACATAAAAGCTCGAGTCATAGCAAAAATTTTAGGCCTTTCTGCCCTAAATAGTTTGAACATTGCTTAGCCAAGGCTCCAGTCGCTTTTTCTTTACGCACCATATATATATCATAAATCGATTAGATTTATTATCCGAAAACGATATGTATGAATTGTTTGTAATCTAAAGATCAAACAACCACAACGTATAGTGACTAACCTCTTTTTATATTATTGGTGGGATCGATAGCTGATGACGTACCCTCCGAGCAGTTCAAAGGCCTCCCTTCGAACTCTCTCGAACACTATACATCAAAAGACTAAGTCAAACTCCTAAAGTTTCTATTGGTGTCAAACCATTTGTGAACAATGGTTACAAGTTAGGGATTCGCCAATCGAAGCCTCACATCCTTTGGGATGCATCCTTCAAAGACCATAAGACGGAGGAACACTTTGACTCGGTCTTACCCACGCCCCATACTCATCCTTAGTTTTCCTGCCAAGGAAACGAGCGTGGGTCACTAAGCCCAAGCGGTTACCTAAGATCACGGGACACCCTCATGATCTACGAAATTTGTTTAAGATATGCTCTCATACATTCTCACACTTTACTAAATACATTTAAACCATCATATCAAATACTTATTCGCAAATTGGAGGTGGTCACAAGGGCCAAAGCCTGCGTATCACTTAACACAGCTTCTTTGTTTGTCTTATTTCAGGTTACGAGAAAATTGGCTAACTCATCAAATATCTCTTAATCCTTCGATCACCATCGCAAGGCCTGGTAGTGCAAATTATTGTACAATCAGTGGCGCCATCCATAGGACACGCTACAATTAGTCCCGTTATTTCAAAATTTGTAACCGTCTAACCACATCCAATACTTTTCCGGTATGACACAAGGAAGGGAAGTTACACCCCCACAAGGTTTCTCTACCTTAACTCCACTACCCGTTGCAAATACATATAACTTACCTCCAATAATTAGCCCATGAAACTCCACCCATCCACCGTGCATCAACCTCAACCAATCCGGAATCTATAATTAGCCCAGCCTTCGTCGTATCTAACTTTGAAATGTTAGATTCTTTTATGAAGAACTACATAAGACAAGCACAGAACGAATGGGTGCGAATGGAGTTGTAATACTCCAGTGAACACTATGACGAGGAAATTGAAGCAGAACCCAGAACTTCTCGTAACGAACAAATACGCCTATTTTTAAGGATTAGGTCCCTTGTCGTTCGAAGGCCAAATGGGAGAACACTAGGGTTCGAAGGGGTGCAGGAAAGGACCCTAGGAAGGTTTCGAAAGAATTGCAGAGGAAAGGAGAAGGGAAGATTCTAACGGCAGAACGGGTAATGGCGAGCACGTAGGGGTTAACTTATTGTACAATCAGTAGCTAAGGATCCACAAGGTAAGAATCATTTTTTTTTTTTAAATTTAACCTAGCATTTTTCACTAGCTAAAATGTACTGTGTAGACATTAAATAAAAAGGAAGAGTTTTCTAGAAAATTGTATGAACCCAATATTCTTATTATTAAAAATGTACTATTTAAACAATAAGTAATATGGAAAAGGAAGAGCCTGCATAAATGACATCTTTTTAAAGTAATGTAAGGGTTAATTGCACGTATCATGTCTAAGATTGAATATTACTTGATAACATTCTATGTGCATGAAAGATAATCACACGTTTGAAATACATATAATTTCACAGAATAAAGGGTTTGTAATTTTCTTGTGAACTGATCATGGATTGTGCTAAAAGAAGCTCGATCGTCGTTTCTAATGTACACTAAGATAGGGAAAATATTCGATCATTAACCTAGCTTCTAGCCTTTTAGAACTATGTATAACTATCATCAAACGGTTTAGTGGTAAGACCGTAAGACATATAACCTCTTCACAAGAGAATTAGTGTTCAAACTTCACTAAGTTAGGTAAAAAAACGATTGTGTACATATCTTGAATAGACAACGTGCATTTGAGACAAAAGTTCACTCTCGAATAATCTGAACAGAGAAAAAGTTTTACCCGTTTACCTTGACTATTCAAAATCAAATACACATAGTTCTTGCTTTTTGGAACTTTGGAATGGGTTTATCTGTATTTTGTTTGGTTGTTGATTGTTAGTTTGTGATAATTATATTGATTGAGAATTATAGATTATAGGAGTTGCCACGTATAATGAAGCCCATGAAGTGGGGGCAATTGTCTAGGTACATCTGATTTCTTATGGCCCATATTCATGGTCCTAATACCAACTACTAGGTGCTTTTAAATGTACAACTTTTTCTTCAATATGTATAGCCTTTTATTGCGTCTAAATAATTATTGACCCGGAAAACATCGGGTATGGGGCAATGGATATATGTGGTGTGTGTGTTTGGCCAAGGCTAGTACTACAGTGCCAAGCTGTCTTCCATGTGATTCTAATTCAATTTCTTTTAACATTTTTGTTTCTTAATATTCAAATAGAAACTTAATTACACATATGTATAAGCTTATCCATAACTTCATTTTAGTCTTAAAAAATCAAGTTTCAATGAATAAAATATATGTATTAATATACTATAACCTTCCTTTTCAACATTCTATTCATGCAAATATATCTTAAAATATGTGATGAGTAGATATGATAAAATATATAATATTTTAGGTATTGGAAGATATTTAAGTATGAATACCATGCTCAAATAATTAGAACCTCAAATAATATTCAAAATGAAGAGTACGATGCCACCTGTAAACTTATTGAATTTGTCACTTTTGTGATGAGATATTTAATATGATTGTATGGATGCATTTTTTTTTCTTTTTTTTTTAAAGGCAACATTTTATAGAACCGGAAAAAATACAATACACTCACCCCCTAAATAATCAAGATTTAACAAAGGAGGGACCCAAAAACTAGAATAAAACTAAACTAAACTTGAATCCCACCATATCCTAAAACAACACTAAACTGACCCACATACAACATGGTACCAATCAACTAAGCTAGATTACAAATATGATTGTATGGATGCATTACAAGATGACAATGTAATGTGTCAAACAAATCATGGTCCTATGTTTGTGTTTCTTTTTTGCTAATGTTTTTTTAATGACAATTATGATCAATACTTATTTGTTAACTATTGGGGTGTTCATGAAATGAGGTTGACATGAGAAAGGTGAATGCCATAATTAGTGATGACAAAGAGCAATAAGAATAACACGTCATTAGTTATAGGAGAAAGTAAAATGACTGATAACCGATACTTTTTACAGTAATAACATATGTAATCATCTAGCTGTCCCGAGTAAACATATATTTTCTCACCATATTAGCAAACTCTTGCTTTTATAATAAACTGAATAGACTACCATTTATGATTCTTTTTACATTTAAAAAGAACATAAAAATTGACTAATATTTGATTTTTCTTAATCAAATATAAAATTTGAATTTATATAGAGACACACAAGAGACATACAAAAACACCTAAACTGACCAACCCAACTGGCACTTTTATGATTTACATCACGACAAAATTTCTCTAAGATTTCCCTCTGATTTTTCTTTTGTTCTTTCCTATCAATTCTTTACTACATGCTTTGCTCATTATATAAACATTAAACAATAACCATACTCTACACAAGTATTTGTAAACTTAGTACTACTAATATATATACCCCTCTTGTACACATATCTTTCCCACCCCATTTTCACTCTTTGCTATTTTGCTCTCTTGACAAAATTCTTGAAATACCAAAAAAAAGTTATAGAGGAATATTTTGTTACAAAAAGTTTCAAAAAAATGGAAGATGCTTATGGTTCAGAATGTAGTAGTGGGTGTGAATCTGGTTGGACTTTGTATTTGGAACACTCAATGTATCATCCTTCACACTCTTATGAAAACCACAACAACAATGTGGATGGTTGTAATGGTAAAAAAGGGTCATTTTCACATGAAAATGATTTTGATAATGATGATGATGAAGATATGTCAATGGTTTCAGATGCATCTTCTGGACCACCACATTGTTTTCAAGAACAAGAAGATGAATGTTTCAACAACAATGGCAATGGTAATGGTAATGCTAATGGTGGTGTTTATACAAATGTGAAAAGACAAAAGATTCCTAAGGAACCAAAGTTACATAGAAAGGTTCAAGATTTGCCTTCTTTACTTGATGATACTGCTAGCTCACCCTTCTACAACTTCACTAATGTAAGCATTTTTTTTTTATTTATTATTATTTTTTTTTATTATTATTATTATTTATTATTTTTTTTTTTATTTTTTAGTTTAGTTTAGTTTTATTAATATGAAAAAATAATATAAAAACTACCTTTTTATTTATCACCTTATTTATTCTATGAATCTTCCAAAAATGGGCTTTGTATAAAACTTGCTAATGATATTGAAATCTTATTTTATTTTTGACAGAACAACAATCTAATGGTGACAAACAAGAAAGCTAATTCTATGGAGAACAATGCCATTATAGACTACTCACAGGGCTATTCCACAACATATTTTGAGGTATTTTTTAGTAACAAATTGTAATATCATACTATTGATTGGCTACAAGTAGTATGATTAAAAGTTTAAAACAATAAACTCTTGATTTTGTAGGGGAAATCTGCATACCAAGATCACTTTGGGTTTTTTCATCCTTCTGTTTCTGGCACTCAAATGCAACAAAACCAGTTAAGTTCAATTTACTAGCTAGTTACTTTAACATGTTCATGCAACTTTGTGTAACAATAGCTAACAAAATGTACAAATGGTAATTATTATGCACAGATGGTTTGAAGGGAAGAGATGATGAAGCAAAACTAGCTGGAGGAATTCAATGCATGTTCCTTTTTTGATTTTTTTTTTTTTTTTTTTTTTTTTTTTTTTTTTTTTTTTATTTTTTTTTTTTTTTTTTTTTTTTTTTTTTTTTTTTTTTTTTTTTTTTTTTTTTTTTTTTTGGTTGCTTTTTAGATTTTATTTTGTTAGTTGGAATGAAAACAATCTGAGGAGAAAATATTGCAATCTAGGCAGTTATTTCTCAAAGTTGCAGAGTTCAGATTCTTGTAGAATTCTTTAATCTTTATGAATGAATCAGTGTTGTAGAGAGAATTGTTTGCTATATGGACATGACCGAACTGAACGGTTCAGTTGTTCAACAACTTGGAATGGTCTGTTTGGTTTGGATTTCTAGTTTTTGGATCGGTTTGGACAAAAACCGAAGTGCTTAGATTTTGGTTTATAAGTTGATTCCGGTTACTATTGGAATAATAATGATTTGCTTCCATTCCATTAATTATCAAATACAATATATAATCACGTTAACATTATTCTAGAAACAACTAAACATGGGCTAATTAACCACATAAAATATAACGTCTAAATAATAATAGTCTAACAGTTACTATGTCTGAATTGAATAAGCAATCTAAAATACCCCGTATGGAAAATGATACCCGGCCAAGCTTAAATTTGAGGTATTGTTCTTGGATTTTGACGTGCTAGCTTATCGCGCAAGACGTACAATACAAGAACTTAAATCATGTTTCGGATAACGTTTAACATAATTAGGCTTACATTATTACTCTGGAATGTTTAGATCTTGAAGAAAAATATACAAATCAGTTCGATAAGGTATCAACAATGATTGAACTAAACACCACATCGAAGTTTAACATTCAGGGACATTTTCATATGCAATCTAAATACATAAATATGCACATTGGATGCTTGTCCTATATATTATTTTCATGATATTGTTTCGATTTGAAAATTCATTGAACTTAATTTAATAATGCATCAAGCAACTAGTGTATTGTTTTCACTACATAAGGTACAAATTTGGTAGGACTCAATAAAACATTGGGAAGAGGCTTTTTCACTTTTTGTCTCTAATATTGACTAGGTTTAATGTCTCTTAATGTCCAGACAGAACTATGATAAAGAAGAAAAAAAATCAAGATCCGCATTCAATTCTTTGTGAGTTTCAAATCCTCAAAACTTATTTAAAGAAATGCTTTTTTGACTTAAAAATGATTTTTGTGCATAAGAAATGTAGATTCAAAGGTATTTAAGAAAGGAACATTACTGGTCATGTTCATATAAACTCGATAGGATTTTGATCCATTTAAATTGCGAAAACGAAAAAAATCCAAGACGTTATTTCTAACCCGACCATGTTTGCTCGTATCCAATCTACGTTTTGTTGGAATTGATTCTCGAGAATGGTAAGCGCGTAACACTTTGGATATATAGCTTTACCTAGTGTAAAATGCCAACCATAGTGTTATTGTTACCGCGGTAGAATTTACCTAAAGTGAGGTTTATGGGTTTAAAGTGGTCCTGTAAAACAAGATATATCGACATTTAGATAAGATGGAATAAGTAAGGTCACAAGATAGAGTCGAGAGTATTTCACATGCTTCTTGATGACACTCTTACAAAAAGTCATCAAGTTGTGATTATATGTATTTCAAGCTGTAAAAGTTGTGAGTTATTTTCTTGAAAAACACATCATCTTGATAAAGACCTGAGATCCTGCTTGATCCAATGGAACATGCTCATAATTTAACTCATTCTTGGAAGTATCTCATTAGTCAATACCTATCAATTTTAACTTCAATATTCAAATTTGTTTGCTTAGAATCTACCATTGACCTTTTGTCAAATGTATCTCATTTCTTTATTGATCCTCAAATTTAACCAATTTTCTTATGTCTATCTTGAACATATGTTATCCTTTATTAGATCCATCCCACACGTACCCATGTCGCGCAACCATGAAAGGTATGCAGTCGTTGCACGTTGGGTCATGATAAGGAGCATACAAATGGTTCAGTGCACACAACAATGGTTGCTAGATAAGAATCCAAAATAGTATGGGAAAAAACATTCTTGTCTTACCAACCACCTTCCAAAAACATTTGCTCCAATCCCTGTGACACTTCATTAAAATTGGTACCATATCACTACTACCAATGCAGAAATTCACCTCCAAGTGTTCCCAAGTTTTGTAACATTAGTAAGTTTGCCCATCACACCAAATGTTAATGCATGGCTTCCATCCATTCCCTTATCTCTGACCATATAAAGATTAGGCTAAAGACAATTGTGCCCTCTTCAGGTCCACAACCATGTGTTCTAGATCAGAATTCATCAAGAAAATATGTACTAGTATTGCTTGTACTATCAGTACAAAAGATTTAGTGTTGCACATGATATTATGCAACTTTCACTTCACTCACTTTAACTTTTCTATAAGCTTAATATGGAAAATGCACATTAACCTTGAGCGGGAACTGGAAAGGCCTAGACGAACGACAACATGTCCGATTATTGTATAGGAAAGGAAGTAACATGCACACTATAATTAACAACAAACTGAGCAAAGGGAAAAGGGAAAATGAATTCACATGCCCACTTGATTATTCATATCAGAAATGGTGAAATAACACAAGTTGTGATATTTGAGATCTAGAAAATTATACTGAAAATACACAAACCCCATATGACAACAGCTGGCTCGCATACGAGTTATATGAGGTTCATGACATATAATTGAGATACTATACAAACAATCCTTCTTTTAGGATTAGGACACCCATGATGTTTGGATATACAAATCCATGGAAATCATTATACCTAACCAAAATCTAGTACAACTTCCCTATCATATCTTTGAGATTGCACTGATCGATACGAGAAACAACTATTCTCCAGGTTAAGGATATTGTTGGAAAACATAATCCATTAAACTTTGTTTCAACAAGAAAGGCTGCATACTTTGTCTGTCATGGGCTGCAATTCGCACCAGAAATCACAGAAACATAGCAGACTTAATTTCGACCAATAAGGGTGAATACAAAGGATTGATGACTTGTCATATTTGACAGTTATTAACAGTTAATATCGAAGGGACACAATGGTTGAAACGAACCATCACATCTGCTGGATTCTAATGAACCATCACAACCCTTTCTACACACCTTTTCATTATGTATATATAGTGTAGATTCTGTAACATTATTTGTAACTCTTTCATTATCAATAATATCATTAAAGGGTTCACCCAATCTTTCTTTTGTTCCATCTTTATCAATTCTTTACTTTTATATGATGATTATCATGTGTTGTTAAGATCAATTCGATCCTGGAATTCCTCCCAAATAACCTGTGTAATAATTGGTATCAGAGCCTATGGGATCTAACAACACAAATCATTCTTTACAATCATCATTCATTCGATCAGAGATGCTTTTAAGAATGGAGAGCAACCATGGATATAATGGATGCATTTGAAAGGCTTGTTGGTTTTTTTTTTTTTTTACCAACAAAAGCCATGAAGATGAAGATACTTGGCCTGTCAAAAACATGGCGCGAAGATCTACATGCTACAATCAATATTTTGGACGACTTCAATTGCTATGGAATAAGCAGATAAGAAGCACCAGATTGAGCATTTTATTTAATTTTAAGATCTTTAATAACAAGTATCAACAAACTACAACAGAAGACATCAAGATTGAAGGAAGGCGTCAAGGAACAAGGAGATTGCAAGGAGATTGAAGAAGAAACAAAGTTTAATAGATTAGGGAGGAATATGTTGGAAAACATAATCCATTAAACTTTGTTTCAACAAGAAAGGCTGCATACTTTGTCTGTCATGGGCTGCAATTCGCACCAGAAATCACAGAAACATAGCAGACTTAATTTCGACCAATAAGGGTGAATACAAAGGATTGATGACTTGTCATATTTGACAGTTATTAACAGTTAATATCGAAGGGACACAATGGTTGAAACGAACCATCACATCTGCTGGATTCTAATGAACCATCACAACCCTTTCTACACACCTTTTCATTATGTATATATAGTGTAGATTCTGTAACATTATTTGTAACTCTTTCATTATCAATAATATCATTAAAGGGTTCACCCAATCTTTCTTTTGTTCCATCTTTATCCATTCTTTACTTTTATATGATGATTATCATGTGTTGTTAAGATCAATTCGATCCTGGAATTCCTCCCAAATAACCTGTCTAATAATTGGCATCAGAGACTATGGGATCTAACAACACAAATCATTCTTTACAATCATCATTCATTCGATCAGAGATGCTTTTAAGAATGGAGAGCAACCATGGATATAATGGATGCATTTGAAAGGCTTGTTTGTTTTTTTTCTTTTACCAACAAAAGCCATGAAGATGAAGATACTTGGCCTGTCAAAAACATGGCGCAAAGATCTACATGCTACAATCAATATTTTGGACGACTTCAATTGCTATGGAATAAGCAGATAAGAAGCACCAGATTGAGCATTTTATTTAATTTTAAGATCTTTAATAACAAGTATCAACAAACTACAACAGAAGACATCAAGATTGAAGGAAGGCGTCAAGGAACAAGGAGATTGCAAGGAGATTGAAGAAGAAACAAAGTTTAATAGATTAGGGAGGAATATGTTGGAAAACATAATCCATTAAACTTTGTTTCAACAAGAAAGGCTGCATACTTTGTCTGTCATGGGCTGCAATTCGCACCAGAAATCACAGAAACATAGCAGACTTAATTTCGACCAATAAGGGTGAATACAAAGGATTGATGACTTGTCATATTTGACAGTTATTAACAGTTAATATCGAAGGGACACAATGGTTGAAACGAACCATCACATTTGCTGGATTCTAATGAACCATCACAACCCTTTCTACACACCTTTTCATTATGTATATATAGTGTAGATTCTGTAACATTATTTGTAACTCTTTCATTATCAATAATATCATTAAAGGGTTCACCCAATCTTTCTTTTGTTCCATCTTTTATCAATTCTTTACTTTTATATGATGATTATCATGTGTTGTTAAGATCAATTCGATCCTGGAAATCCTCCCCACAACCTATGCAATAGATATCAGCACTTGCATCAGCAAGTAAAAAAAGCAAAAGAGGTAGATCCATTTTCTGGCGTAAATATGACCATCTGTAAACCAAACGTGCAATAAAGTTTTTGTCCACGTCTTGCATCTTGTATATGATTTAATCGTTCTAGAGCTAACAAGTTTTTGTTAAGCTGTGTGGGTAAAAATGAAGAGTTCTCAGCTCTTTTGATTTTATCCACCAAGCTAGATTTCAAAAAGCAAGGTTAAGTTATAGCTAAAGATCTTATCGTACCTTCTTAATGCGTACATTCTTATGGAGAGTACTCAAGCTAGCTAGGGACACAAAATCGAGTGCCCTGTAAAAACTAACAAGAAGGTTATTTTAATTGGATTCTTAGCTCCAAGGCCTTGGTAGAAAGTAATTTTATTTTCATAACAGTCTAATGTTATCATTTGAGTAGTGGTTTATTTTTTGTTTAGAGAATAGGAAGTATCTTGTTATGTAAGCTTTTTCGTCTATGTAACGGGCTGAGATATGAGATTCACCCATATCCGTTGTACTTAAAACGTTTTTTGGAGTAATATATTTACCGGGTCTTTTGACCTTTTACCCAAAAACAATAACCCATGTAACACTATTTCCATTCCTTGCTGGAATCGTTTACTTCTAGCGTCTTGCTAGAGGTACTCCCTTTTTTCTAATATAACTTTCTTTTCCGTTCACCGTATTGATTTTTCACAGGTTCCATACTTCATATTCCAGGATCGTCTATAATCGAACAAGCATCATGTATGCATCATCATCAAGAACAAAATAATAACAAGAGAATGGGTTTGAAACCTTGAATACTTCTGATATATTAATAACGAAGGGTTAATTGTTTACAAAGAATCCTAATCTATATATAATACATAAAGCGTTGCTTCCTAAACGACATACCGTTTTATCAAGCGTTGCAACCCTAACTAAACATAACTGCCTGCGAATGGGCTTATTGGGTTAATACATTGGACCCATGTTGCAGACATACTAAACTGACCCAAACACTAATACATACGAATTCATACTATCTAAAAGTCTTAAAACTTAAACACATAAACATTAAACTAATTTACAACAGCCCTTGAACACGGATTGATGAATTATCATCCAACATTCCTCCCTAATTTATTAATCCGTGTCTTCAACATTTTCATGTCTTCAACTTAATTGATCTTTGATGACTTCATACAATCTTCATTCTTAACAGCATATGTCATCACTTCTATTCTTCTTTCTTCAATCTGTTTTTCTTATTCTTTCTTGAATTATCATTCTGTGTTGCTGCTGATGTCCTGACTTCATTCTTCACTTCTCTTGAATCTCTTTCTTTGTTCCACATCGTATTTCTTCCAACAACCTTCAATACCTAGCGGTATCCTTCTATGAACGAGTGATCAATTCGTCCTTGTTTTGTTCGCTGTTGTTCTTATATTGCTAACGCTCCTAAACAATCTTGATTGTTTATAACCGGCATTCTTTTCAAAATCTACCCAAGCAACGCCTTCTTCCAAGCTTTTCTGCGCTTCTTCTTTTCCTTTTTTTACCGAAAGCAACCTTGTTGCTTTTATTCCTTTTCCTTCTTAACACCCAACGGTATTAATCCAACGTCTAAACAAAAATGGTTTTTGTTTGTCGTTCTGCTGTTGCTTGTCTCCTTTCTATGCGTTGTACCACAATACTCTTCTTTCTATGTGTTGATTGAAACAATCCGTGCCCTAGACAACTTTGTTTGTCTCGGCTTTTGAATCTTGAGTGATGATCAAAATCATGAATTGTTGTGTTGTTTGATTCCTTGGCTCTGATACCATATTGATTTTTCACAGGTTCCATACTTCATATTCCAGGATCGTCTATAATCAAACAAGCATCATGTATGCAATCATCATCAAGAACAAAATAATAACAAGAGAATGGGTTTGAACCCTTGAATACTTCTGATATATTAATAACGAAGGGTTAATTGTTTACAAAGAATCCTAATCTATATATAATACATAAAGCGTTGCTTCCTAAACGACATACCGTTTTATCAAACGTTGCAACCCTAACTAAACATAACTGCCTGCGAATGGGCTTATTGGGTTAATACATTGGACCCATGTTGCAGACATACTAAACTGACCCAAACACTAATACATACGAATTCATACTATCTAAAAGTCTTAAAACTTAAACACATAAACATTAAACTAATTTTTTTTTGGGTAAAGGGATCTCCACCCTGGTAAAATATATTAACCAAATAAACGTTTAAAGTACAATGGAATGTGGCTGAAGTACCACATTAACCTCAAGCAACCGCTTGAACAACCACTAGAACATTTATGACATGCCATAAATGAACAACTAGCTACGAAAAACTAGAACAACCATGAAAGAAAAAACATGCACGAATCAACATCGCATATTACTTCCTCGACTTGCCTTGGACCTTAAAATCAAACATCTTGTTAAATTCCTCCAATTGCCCAGGTAAATCAAGAACCTGGGCAGCGTAATCATCAGAAAAATAACCTTCAAGCTCGTTTTGTCCTCCAGCTGATGACAAGTAACTACTCATAGGATCGTCTGGCTCAAGAACCTCATCATCACTATCAGATACAACCACATTACCCACCTTAGAGAAAGGATTACCCTTCTTAATCCCCTCAACCACCGGAACAGGTTTCCCATTATCATCCACAAGCGTTCCTATCCCATCAATAATGAGCTTTTCAAGCTTATCAATTTTCTCGACGATAGGGGTACTTGGTTTACCAACCTCAATAGACTCATCAACCTCATTGTCACTATCAATCTCCATAACATGACCGCTTTGCTCCCCTTGTGTCACCCCAACCTCAGGCCCCATTTCAGAATTGGTCACCTCATCCATAAGCGAACCAAATGGATTCTTAGTGACGATATCACTTAGATCATCATGAATATACTTATTAGAAGTATGCACATCACTTTTCGCTTGATTAACCGGATCTTGCGCAGCATGCATATTAGGACCACTAGCATTGTTGTTAGTACCATTACCTTTTGAAGACGACGCTCCATCGGAACCCACTTTCTTTTTCGAAACTGGCTGCCAACGATAATTCAATGTGACCCTAGGTTTCGAAAAACAAACACCATCAATAACCTGAGTGGGCCCTTTACCCTTACCTTTTCGTTTGGTAGCTTCTACAAATCCTTCCTCATCACCATTATGCTGAACACTATGTTGTTTAACATTCTTAGGGCATGCAGCATCAATATGATCAAAAATTTTACATGAAGTACAACGAGGCGGCTTCCATTCATATTCAATATCAGCCCTTGAACACGGATTGCTGAATTATCATCCAACACACCGTACATTTGGATACATATAATTTTTCTTGGAAACCGGAAGTAGAATAAAAACCTTGCAATGTGCTCGGAATTGAACAAGTTTACA
This sequence comes from Artemisia annua, assembly GCA_014162995.1. Taxonomy (NCBI): domain Eukaryota; kingdom Viridiplantae; phylum Streptophyta; class Magnoliopsida; order Asterales; family Asteraceae; genus Artemisia; species Artemisia annua. Next base: position 105,683 of record LBNU01021435.1, on the reverse strand, counting down.
TAGGTGAGGATATTTACAAGGATTGGGTATCCACTCTATCCAACTTAAAAGATATTTTTTCCGCCTACTTAAAATCAGCAAAAAATAGAACAAAACGGCATTAACATATACCAAATACTCCATATTTAGTAAACCTCAACACACTTGTTTTCAGCGCATCGGTTGTATGACCAATAATAAAGTTCATTACCATCACTAATTACATGGTTCTGATTACTTAAACATATGCAAAAACACACAAAAAAACCTTGTAACTAAGGAATATATTAGTAGCATATCTTAGGCAATTGCATCTGGTCTTGATAAAAACATTGCAAGTATGAAACAGACAAAACAAAGCCATAGCAATTTTCATTATAGACAGAAATGTCCTCTTTAACTGATCTAAATGTGATTATTAAGACGGTCATATCCAACTTTATATCTGAATATAGTCCATGGACTCAATAATGAATTGACTGGCACATGCACGAGTTCCATCGGTTTTTGGCTTTTGGTTTTATATTGAAATTGAAAAGACAAAGATAGTTATAATACGCTACCCGCAGAGAAAAGATGTAGGATCTGTCACTGATCATACCGGCCAGACAGTCAACAATCACAAAAGTCTTAAGACGATCGAGAAGAAGATTACAACTACTTGACGAACATGTTAACTGTCAATATGAACCAATGTTATTGTTCATCCATGACTAAGAAAAGAGAAAAATAACTAAAACAAACGATCAACTAGCCTCACAATCTCATGCATCCTTAATTTACCCACGGACAGCCTCTTTATCGCGCAGTCATTCTTTACACTGAGCATATGGTTCAAAACCAGCAGGTCCAGAAGGTCCAGCACTTGATGGGTCCTTGATAAAACCACCAATGCTTGCAGGACCAAAGAAGCCGTTATGATGATGCCCCATGTGAAAAGCAGGCACAAAAGGACTCATACCAAAGTGACCCTGATCAGCACTTCTCTTCATAAGTGGCTCACCCCTTATGGACCCACGTTCTCCACCATCAAACTCCCTATAGCGGTGCAGATACACAGTCAGAGGCTCGATATAATCATCAAACCCTAGTTTGCTCATAGCCCAAAGCACATCTTCAGCAGTGATGGTCTTCCTTTGTTCACGCTGGCAGCGGTCATTGGCTTCACCTGTCACAAAGCTAATGTACTCAGAAACACATTCCTGGATGGTTTCTTTTGCATCATCAGATATCTTAGCATGAGGAGGAAGGATCTTTCTCATGATGCGGATGACGTTTGCTATTGGCATGAAGCGATCTTGTTCCCGAACTGTGCACTCATTGTCATCTGTAGGTGTAGGTGTGGTGCTGGTCATTTCTGGTAACTTCATCTTCATGTCCGGTTGTTGTGTCCCTGATCATCAATGTGATTTTAATTAAGTGACTAAAAACATTATATAACATCGTATCGTCGAGTTAGTATCTAGCGTCATGCATATATGGTTTAAAGTTGGAGTTAACATACACATTATAATAACTAAACAGAATAACAAATTTACTGAAAAACATAAAGAGTCAAAGTCTGGAAAGATGACAGAATAGTGGGAGAGAGCTGAGGGTGCCACTTGTTTTTAATATTTGTCTTTCTAACACCAAAATTCATACTGACATAGTTACATTGAGACATCTCACTGAAAATCATACGGAGTAGTACTTAACAATCAAATTTAACAGATTAAACAGACCTCCTTGCACTTGATATATAGATGATGAACAAAAGTTACTCCTTCTCTACAAAAGTCTCAAATGTTAATCATTTAGAGAAATATATATGCAAATCACCACACCGCGCCAATCACTACCTTTATTAAACATTATGTTATTTCTATAATGATTAGCTTCTTACATGACACTCAAATACTGTTGATAACAAATTGTTAGCCTGAGCATCCATATGTTTGATCATCAAAGCTACTAGGAATTATATGATCAATATCTTAATGGAGGTGAACTCTTTCAAAGATAACTAAACACATTTTGCATGAACAGTTACCTAATTGAGAACAGATTTTGTTGTTGATAAAGAATAAATTAAGAAGAAATTGAAGAGGCCAATGCCATTTAGTTAAGATACTTATAAAAGTAATCCGAGAAGGTGAAATGAACGTTATAAAAACACATGCATAGCTAGAGAGATTAAGTAGTACGTATCAGTAGCATGTACCTCCAGATGTAGGGTGAATGGGGAGCCTGTGGTATCCATGAAAACCTCCTCCACGTTCCATTATGTTTGATTCCCAATCTGCAAAATGAAATGACAACAAGAGTAGATGACAGATATATATATAACTAACTAGCTAGCTAGAAATATGAGTATGTTATGAGGGTGTGTTTTTAATTTGTTTGGGGAATATGTACAAAATTAAATTATAAAGATGCATGGTAGGAGTATAGGGGTGGTGGGAAAATGAAGACACTTGGCGTAGAAGCTCGATGAACAAGAAACAACTATTAGCCAGAGCAACCTCCAAAGTTAGTTAGCAGCAAAGCAGCATTCACTGTTTTGGTTTAATGCTTTTACTTTGGTTAATGCAATGCATGGCATGCACTTTAAATTAATTACTTTTGGATTTATCAAATGTTATGTCCTTTTACAAATGTTGTTTCTTTTTAATTTCATTAAAATCGTTTATAGGAATGCTTGATGTCGGAATTGAGCCTTCCTATTGGCCAATTGAAAAGTCAAAATTACTAAGTTTTATGTCAGAGATGCATTGCCATGACATTAATCCTGTGGATCTGAAATTAGCTATTTATGTGTAACTGTGTTAGCATGCCAATGTTCACATTTAGTTAATAGTTTGTGAGTATGGTTAAGTATTTCTATACACGAAGAACATATATTTAACCAAATACAAAGTATGAAAGATTTAAGAATTACCTTTTAAATATGATCGATATAGTGAAGAGCTCCATCCTTGAATCGAGTACCACCACTCCCCCGTTACTTTGACCTAGTTTTGATGTTCTTTGACTCAATACCAATTGTAATGCGCACCAATCCGTCATTCCCAACGCAAACCCTGAAAAACATAAAACACTACTTAACTTGTACTCCGTAATAAGTTGTTCCAAGTGTAACATTTGACCCACAATCCTAAATCCTATGAAGTCATAAATCTACAGAATTTAAACTTAGAACAAAAAGAATTCATCTAACTTTAAAATTGATAAAAAAGAAAGATGCTTGAGTCATTCATAACACATAGTATAAACATCTTTTTCATTATGTTGACCATCTTGACAAAAAAAAATGTGGATGCACATCTCAGCTTTTTCATGCAAAGAGCAAGGACCTTAAAGTGCAAAAAGTGAATAAAGAAAAACATAATTTCAAAATTTAATCATGTTCGCTCACACAATGATATATACAGAAATTGCCAAGCCGCTACCTCTTTTCTTTTTAAAAAAGTTTAGTAATTAAAAGTAGTTAAAAACATAATATAGAGCCTAAAGATTAAATCTTCTCCTGAAAGTACAAAAGTTGCAAACTTACGGGTATCCACATTACATTAAATAATATCACAACGAAATGATTGTTATTAGTTTAGTTATGTTGTTTTTAGGTAATATGGTTATGACCCTATAGGAAGCATTGTATTAGTTGTAACTGGTAGCTTTTGTGCAGGTTTGAAAACATTACTCACATTTTATATGGTCTTTTTATGTATCAATGTATTAATACCAAAGATGACCTATGTACGGATTTGAGTGTATAGAAGTGAACATTTTGTTCGCAAGTTCTGTAATACTACATATAAATGGGTGGTATGCCCATCTTCAAATTGTATTTTAAAGTTTTCTAATAGACTTTTCATGAGGTACATTCCTTGTCTAAAAAAGTATGATCGATATTTCATCAAAAACACATAACACAAAAATAATTATTAAGTGTTGCACCATTTAGCATACAATTTACGCATAAAATACCTCCAATTAATTAAAGAGTAAAATACCTTAAAATGCAATTTCTTTCTTTTGGCTTTGTTTGGGTCACCAGGCTCAACAGAAATTCTCTTAGCAGCATATCTCCCCTCTTTCCGACAGTTCTTCGTGATCATTAACCTCATACTCCGATTTGTTAGAATCCTAAGCCTCCTCCTCCTCGTCATCTTGGCCTTCTATGTCCTGTTTTCATTGCAACAAACTCACAATCAATGTTACAAAAAACAAAAAAAAAAAAAAAAAAAAAAAAAAAAAAAAAAAAAAAAAAAAAAAAAAAAAAAAAAAAAGGCACCCCTAGTTTTAATAGTTTAATGGGCACACATTACTGTTTTTTGTTGTAAGCTGCAATGGTGCTTGATCCTTTCGTCAGCTTTGGCTACATAAGGTGCTTGATCCACCAAAGTGACTATCATCAATAAACATAAATATACGATATGATATGGTTGGCACATATTATAGTGGTGTTTGGAATTGCTTATAAAACTAGTGACATGCTATGAAGAGTCAAAAGTGAATATCATTGTATGTCACCTTCAAAAGTGATATAGTTGGCACATATTATAGTGGAGTTTGGAATTGCTTATTAAAATGTTGTACCCAAGTAACAAATTAATACTAGTGTATATAGGGTTTAGATAAATCACAAAGAATGTGCTAACATGAAATACCTTGGACATTGGAAGATGGGCCTAAGAATTTTCCCATTTACGCTTATAAGCACATTTTTTGACCTGTGACGGGTTGATGACAAGAATTACGGAAACAATTAGAAACTGTGCCATCTTGTGTGTCATTACATGCACCGAAAAAAGAAGCGCACGATGTAAAAAAGCAAAGTACGATCACGGGTCCATAAACACCCAGTTTAAAATGAATTTACAAAATAAGGAAAGCATTTACATTGACAATCCCAAACAACCCTGTATAAGCAACAACGAATTAAAATCCTAAACAGTCGACAATTCATGAAATAATCGAGTAATCTCCTATAGTGAGTGGGTCGTTGGTTGATGGTCAAAACAATAAAACAATTTTCTTATAAATAGTAATTTGGAAACATCTCATAATAAAGTAAAATCCATTTTAATTGGAGTAGTTAACAACACAAAACACCTTTAGTACTTGTCTGGTCATCAAATTGATGTGTGTCCAAAAGCTACGCCTAAACGTATAGTTAATGTGGTTGATAAAGGTAAATGACCAACTTCAGGTGTTACTAAAGATGTTTCGAATGATGGTTTTACAACTGTCAAACGAAAAGGATCTCAAGCTAAGCGGGCGTATGGATTATACATGAACAAGAAAGTTGAATTTAGGCCGGTGGTGAAGCAACAAACTACTACCAAGGTGACCAGCCAAACTAATAAAACCAATGTGGCATCTACTTCCAAACAACCTACAAAGGTTAGTAATGTGGTTAATACCTCAAATGCATTTGCTGCTCTTGATAAAATAGATGAGTCTATTATTGAAACTGTTATTGCTAGTGGTGAGGTTAGTATAAACAATGCAAATATTGATTCTACTATTGAAGGAGGGAAAGGGGACTATGATTTATCCAATGCGTCTCCTTCTGTTATATCGAATAACTCCCGTGACTTGGGTAAAGATGGTAAAAAGACCGGTAATTCATTTTCAAAGGTTGGTGATTTAGTTGTTTCAGATAGTGATAATGATGAAGTTCTTGAGGACTACAATGAAACTACTTCTCATATGACTTATGATGGTTCTAAAGGTGGTAGTGGAGCGGGCATGAAGAGCTTGTATGAGCAATAAAAAGAGGAAACATATGATCAAAACCCTTATGATGATGGTGCTTTTTGATGACTATGGCTTGACTAGTGCCCAAATGAAGTATGTTGATGTATATGACATTAATATTCATGGTCAAATTAGATAAGAATTTATTTTATTTTGCATGAGCATGGTTTATCATGTCTTATACTGATTTAGGTCTTAAAGCACTATAGGCGCTTTTGTTTAGCCTTTTTAGGCAGAGATGTGGGATCCACCCTTATCCATTGTACTTAACTTTTATTTATTTATTTATTTATTTTTTCTTTTTTGGAGTAATATATATTACCAGGATAATTACACTTTTACCCAAAAAATAAGATACTCATACGTTGTACATTACGTATGTTTATTATTTACGAAACCAACATTCAATAATGAGTTCGAAACTTTTGTTTTTATTTTTCTGAAAACCTTTTAATTATCACACTTAAAATAAAAGTATACCCGAATGTAACATTCATAATTTAGTTTTCAGAAGAATTAGTTTCGCAATTCAAAAAGTGCTAGCGGCATAGCTTGTTACCCGTTTGTCTTCCACCTCTATGTAAATCCAAAAGTTATTTTCATGCATATTAGGATATGAATACGATGCACACCTTCTCAAATAAAAAAAAAAATGTAACATTATGTGTCATTTTCAACCATTTGGTTATAGCTACGGTTGTTAGCCAAACACTTTAGCTGCTACAACTAAAGATTGAGCTTGCAGCTTATATCGCTTTAATTAGTTAGTTTTGTTTAACATACCATCTAGTAGTGGTTGTAACGAGCACTAGAATCGGTTTGCGAATTTATTCTAAGTTAACATGGGTTATGTTTAATTTACACGGTGCATTTCGTTAAGATTTGGATATGTTCATGTTCATGTTTATGTATTTTCGAGTATATATGATAAATTGACGTTGCCATCACTCTAGTGGTATTTTAACATATTACGAGCTCACTAAGCTATTGTTTTCATATGTAGAATATATTTCAGGTTTTGATCACATAGGGTCTTTTAAAGAAAGGTTCTTTTTTTGAACGCCAAATTATTTTTAACGACATTTGAATTAAAAACTAGAAAGAGGCTCGATAATAGAACAAGGGGGATAGAGCATTACAGGAGAAGATAAACCACTCTATCCAGTTTAACGAAAATTTCATACACCTGCTTAAAATCCAATTGCAGGAAAAGGTCTTGATGCCGTTGAATATGAGATATTTGGAAGGTTTCTTGATAGAGAAGACGACATTATTTCTAAATTCTGAAATGGCCCATAATGTTGTTTGCACAACCGCATAAAAAAACCTATTTAATTTATCTTCAAGGAACCCGCCACCAGTTTAGAACATCTAACCATATTTCCTTAGCTATCTTGCAATGGACATATTTCTTCTGTTTCAATTCCGTCATCACATAAGGGACATCTAACAGAGTCTATGTCTAATCCCCATGGGCTAGGTTGGCAAGCGCGAGTTGCCGTCTTACCATTTATAAACCCGTCATGCATTGATGTTTATTTTCAAAGGCACAACACGATTCCAACGAGTGGCTGTATAGGAGACAGGTTAAGAGATAGAGGTGATGTAGGCTAGGATCTCATTCCTATAACCGAGAAGCTTCTTGAATTATCCATAGTGCACTCTTAAGTATCTTGTAAATCTGAAAGCTAGAGTTTAAACTCCAGATATAACATACCTTTAAATAAATGTTTTTATCTTTTATTTTCCAACTAACAAGAATCTTCCTGTTAAGGAAGTATTTCAGATTAATTATTGGTTTGAAAACATAAACTCCCTCTTTTAGTTTAAGTCAAGCTAATTTAAACATTTTGAAAAAGCATATTACTGTATGCATGTTTGCATCAAACATTTCATAAACCATGTTTGGGTGTAGAGTGTTCAACAGTTTATACAAGTATCATGCATGCTTTCCCTAGTTAATTATCTTAGGAAACTAAAAAGGAACAAAACGCAACAAGTGTTGAATGGCAATTCAAAACGTATAAAAATTTATGTCAAAAACAAAGACACACGAATCCTGAACAAGACACGGATCCTATTAGGATTCGTGGATCCGTCAGGGCCGGAGAACAATTTGTTTTTTTATTTAAGCAACGCATTTGTCCATCACTCAAACCAAGTTTTCGCAATGCAACACTAGGCGTTTTCAAGTCTTAAATACCCTCACTATCCCTTGATCATAATATTTCTAACTCTCGTTTGTTGAAAGCATATTAGCGTATGAAGATCCACCACAACAAGCTTAGCTTTTGTCATCTTTATCATTAGAAGTTTCTTATCAAGAAATGATTAACAATATCAAACTTAGAGTTCTTGATGTCTAGATTAGTGAATCAAATTTATTAGACAATCATACATTGTATCACTATTATACAACACCATGTATCACCACCATACAACACATTGTATCACCGTTTATATTCCAAACTAGAGTTTAAATAGGTTTGTGTTTGAACCTTAAAACACAACGGGTTTGCTTGGACCAGAAAAAGAACTCGATATCTAGCTTAGTATCATTAACTTGTAAGCGACGTTGTAAGTTTTCTCCATCGAGAAGGGAGCTTGTTGAACTAGTGAATAAACTCTCGAGTAGGAAACTCGGGGAGTGAGTAGAGCGAAGAAAAGTTTCGTGCCGAATCACTATATATCATCGTATCCGGCTTGATCTCTTCTTTACTTATTGTCTTGCATGGTGCTGAGAAGTTTCCTTTACTTATTGTTATTATTTTAAAATTATTTTTGTAACTTATCATATTGCATCATACAGTATATAATTGGGTTAATTCTTTCAAAACGTACCATACTTGCCCAAAAAATCAGTTTTGAGTATCGACCTTTTTTTTTTCCTCATTGGTGTACTAAACTTCAAAATTTTGGCCTCTTTTACGCACTTTGGGACGATTTTGCCCCTCAAATCTTTGAAAATTCAGGGGCAAAAATGTCATAAAATTGTACGAAAATGCGTAAAAGAGGCAAAAAATGCAAGTTTAGTACCCCAATAAGGAAAAAAAAAAGGTCGATANAAACTATTCAGCCCTTTACGTTTCCACAAGATAATCTTCGACTTATGAAGTATTAGTTATCCAGGTTACTCTTCTACTTATCCAGGTTACTGCATGTGTTTATGTTTGAATATTTCAAAGATTATTAAAAGAAAAGCAAAACAAAAACGACCATCAATAATCAATAATGAATTCCTTGTGTGTATTTAAAATTCCTTTTCTCGTCAGAAAGTGTTCTACGACAATAATCGCTCACCTACTTCATTTCTAAGATTTTATTTGTAAGTATTGTGTCTTACGTTACGATATTAACTTTGAATGAGATATCGAGTGAAACAAAATTTGGCAAGTGTAGACATAATTCTTATACCAAAAGATTGTTAGCAAAACCATAATTCTTATACCAAATCTTACAACACTAGGAGATTTGCTCCTTTATATATCATAAATATTGAATAAAGTAAATCATAACCAATAACGAATGTTTCATGTACTTTACTAGTAAGATATCCCACAATGAATGTACTAATGGTCTAATGCAAAATAAAATCATATGCGATCGATCGATCCTCTAGCTTTGTGTCAAAAAATACTGTTCAAATGGTCGATCTTTAGCATATTCGATCTACTTGTTTAGATAGGCCGATGAGCAAACCACCTTTTAACCATCTCAAAGCATTCCTCCGGCTTGAACTCTGGAGCGGTGTGACCAGCTCCCTACACAAGCAACGAATCACATAGTTTTTATTACACATGTTTGAAAATTATAATAACCTTCCCTGGCTATGAGATATATGAAATATTGTTATTACCTTTACAGTTGCAAAGACTAATGAATAGTTATCATGAACATAGGTCGTTTTGTACCCTGCATCTTGACCATTAGTATACCATGCGTCCCAATTACTATCTGTGATCGTCAATTTAAGAGTATTGATCCAGTTACGTGTGCCCACATGTGGCACCATCATGTCATGATCACCGCTGTTTTAAGAGGACAAAAATAAATAAGCGGATGTACACGAGCATGAATATGAGTGAACCAGAATAAGTAAGAACATTAAACCAAATACCTGAAAATCAAAGCTCGGCAATTTCTTTTACTTAGCTTTTCATGGTAGACAACGCTACTCTGGACATTGAACTCGTATGAAGGCATTGAGGGTTTACCGTAGTTGTACTTCATGTCCAAGTTACATAACAACCATTCCTTCACCGTTCCCTAATTAACATAATATATAGTTAAGACTTAAGACCACATATATTAGCTCTTTTTCTTGTTAACTAAAAATCAAAATTGATGGAAATTAATTTGGTTACTATACCTCGCGTACATTAAGAGCTTTCATGACGTTTATATCATTGGCCCACAGGGTTGCATAATCGTAATAGTCTCCCTGTCAAAAGTAGAAAGCATATCGGTTCATATATATACTCGTCGTTTATGAAAGGATATGTAAAAGTGTAATAAAAAGGCAAGGAGAGACTTATACTCGACAAAATGTGTCTTTATGTGAAGATCTTGTAGGGAGCATTCTAATTGGATTTTCGCGTAAAGATTTTCTGTATCCCTTTCTAACCGGATTTACACTCCTAACCAAATTGGTTGCAGGATCACAATCAGGATCCAAAATTTGTTGAATGTTGATGTCTCCAACACGCTAATGTCAAATAAAGAAAGGTACTAATATTAGGTATGTGTGCTTAACATGTAAGAATAACATTGAAGGCTAAATTTAAATGTTACGAAGTATGCATACTTTGTTGACTTCATCAATATCCGACTTGCATAGCAAATTGTTAGAATCGGCTTCTGCGTATTCTCCATTGCAATCATTTTTTGTTGACTGTATAATTCGATAAAGAAAAACTTTCTTTAGATTCACTTTATTATAGCAAAACATATGCACCATATATGATCGAATTGAAATTACCTCATATAATTCTTCAGATATAAGTGCCACACGATAAGCATATTCGAGCCTTGAATTTATGTCACCACTTTTGTCGGTTAATGGATTTCCCGCCATATATCCCTATATTTCCATCATCAAAGTTATTAGTATGGTTATGCATCATCCTAACTAAAACTAATCTGAAAGTTATTACATGTTGCCTATCATACACTTACTTGAATGTTTACTTTCGGTTCCAGACCTTCATCGTTACCTATTGAATAAGAGCACGTGAAGTATGAATTACTTTGTTTCCCAGCTTATATTATGTCTGATTTAACTTAATACATGGTTATAGATTTAGAGCTAGCAAACACAAAAGAGATAAAAATGTACAGAAAATTAAATCTTGTACCTTTATATAACTCCTCGGTAATTATTGGAATAACGATCCCCGAATATGAAATACCAGTAACATACATAGGGTTTTTTAGAAACTTAGGATGTTCCTTAACAAACTGCATTGAGTATAACCACCATTAATAATTCTGTCATCGGCTGCACCATATTAAAACTTGTTAAACTTTCACTAACCTTCCTTAGAAATTCAGCAGTTTGTGATGCTGATAATGTATCACTAGATCGAACCGATTCAGGTGTTTTTGTATATGAATATCCGGTTAACGTAGGTGCATCCAGATATATCACATTTGCCACCTTTGAAACACGTAGAAATTTTGATTTCAAGATGGTCAGCATAATGAAATTATCAACTTCTTAACAAATTACAAGCATATATTAGGCACACATATATACCTTTGTCCATGAATTTGGGTCCAATTGTAATGCCGGCACATTATCCATGTATTTCCCATATTGAATTTGCATGGGACCTAAACAAAACATTCATGTGAATTCAATACTATATAAGATATAAAGACAACAAATTTTTGTTTTTGTTATGCTTTCAGTATAGTGTTGTATTCGGGGTTGCATGCAAAATCTAGTTGTGGAAGAAAGAATTGACTAGGTAATTTTAGTGTTGTATATTCTACAACAAGTTCAACAATGGAATGACTTTGAAATAACTCATCCATTTCATCTTAAACATCAACCACACATGACAATACCATGTGTCACATACATTTGATACATACATTTCGAAAAGAAGAAAAAGTGAAAGTGATATAATTGATGTCATATACTTGTGAGTTTTGCTATATACTCAACTTTGAGTGTGTTTGGTGAAGGGGTTTATGGGGCTTTAATTTTAAAGATAAGCTCTAGCCCAAAAATAAGTCTCGTTTGACGTAAAGGCTTATAAGGGGTTTTTGAAATTATAAGCCCCAACCAAAAAATAAGTCACAGCGTAAAAAATGAGGCTAAAATTTTTATAAGCCACAAAAATAAGCCTCGTTGGTACTAAATTAATTAATTATTCACAAAAATATCTAATATATACATATGTTAATTTAATTATATGTCGTTTAGTAATTTTATAATAATAAGCTCCAACTTAAACTAATTTGCCAAACAAGTTTATGAAAGTAAAAATTCTAGTTTCGGCTTATACTATAAGCCCTAGCCCCAGCTCTAGATCCAGCACGAGCCCCAACCCATTTTGCCAAACATACCTTTTACATTCCTACTCATTATCCTACTCACACAAAAATAAAACAAGTGTTTTTTACTCATTATTTTTCTTCTTCTAAATCATCAGTCACCCATATATTAAAATCATGTAAATAAGGGATAAGTAGAAACACAAAGTAAGAAGAAATATCATTTCTCTTAATTATAGCCTAATCTCTTTTTCATGGTTTCAAATAACCAATCCTTGTGTCTTCTCCATTATTAGCTTTAGTTATTAATATTGAATGTATTGCTAGTCGCAATCGTTATATCATCATCGTACAATTATGACTTTGCCATTAAAATTGTTTTCTTTATATTAATACCAAAAAATTGTCTGTTAGAAAATTATTTGATATACATTGTACAACACTTAAAATATTTAACGTGGCCCAAGCTAAAATGGAGTAGTTAAAAACAATAATCATATGTTTAGATATTGATAAGAGATCATCTCTTTAATTGTTAAAGAAAATATATATAATATCACTACTCATATATATTTTTAGTTTTTTCTTATAGCTAATTGTAAGTGTTTATAGTATTATATATGTGACGTTTATGCTCTTGGGTTTCTTGCTAGTTGATTCATAGATTTTTATCAATTGAATTTTTCATATTTTGATGTAAAAAATTAGCTAATATAAGGTATAGTAGCGAGATGTAATGATTATTTTAATTAGGCGTGTTAAAATGTGAAAGAAAGTCAAGGCACGACTCATTATCCCAAATGAGTCCACCTTGAAGGCGAGACTAATCTTCACGGCCCTTAACAGTGCATAACATCAAAAGAAAGCAACAAAAAACCCAAGAACAAGGACATGCATCAGAGTATTTGTGTTCTTTAAGTTTATAATTTTGAACATATGATCTTCTAATTAGTAAACATATATACGCAAGTAAATGAAACATACCTGCGTATATATGTTTACTTAGATTAATTATGTCCTATCGTAAATGAGTAACATTTTAGAAGTTTACCAAGAAGAAAAAGAATATATACTCTAAATTGTATAAGGGATCATATCTTTGCGTTTATATATTGAGATAGAGAGATACATACCAATTTCGAAAAAGAAGGCACGAAGAGTACCACAACCCGGTCCTCCAGCGAGCCAGATAATGAGTGGATCTTCCTCCGGGTTGCCTTCGGACTCAACAAAGTAGTAAAATAGTTGCACAACTTCATCTTCTCCTACTCCGATATACCCGGTTTCTAGTTTGAAAGGTAGAGGACCAGGATACCCCGGTAAGGTTTTGACGATGGTTTGAGATGCAGCGAGCGTGGAGGAACACAAAAGAACGACGAGGAAAAGAATCCCCATCGACATCGTAATTAACCAAGAATTAGTTTTATGCGAGTATAGTTAATTCGTTTTTGTGTAGAGATGTGAGACAAAAGGTACATGTATCGTTAGATTTTATAGAGCCCTACCAAGAACAAAAAGGACTCTTCAAAAGTTTGAAAGTCAATCATTTGAGTATTCCTATTGGTGCTGGCAAATTATGGTCAATTAAATTTAAGACAAATAGTTTTTTTTATGTATAAATAATGGATAATGTTTTTAATATCTAATTTGTAAATTATAAGAGGTTGGGGGATTAAACGTGTAACTTAGGATAAACGTGTAACCTAGGTTAAACAAAGGTTACTAAATATTTTTTTATGTTGCTATCCATATAACACTCGTATAAGGCTAAGTGGAATAAGTTAGCCTGAAGATCACATTTATCATCGTTATCTTAACGTTATTTTAGTTTACTCTTTAGAAGCAACTTCATCGTCAACTTAATTTAATAAGACAACCAACTTCACCACCAAAACATAACCCACTTAAACACATATATATACCCAACCAAAACACACACACTCACACACAAAAGTACAAAAAACACACACTGGTCAAAACTCGATCGTCCTCAAGACCGAGTCTTCCATTTTTAATGTTGAAGATGCGTGCTATGAGGGAACCCTAATAGGGAAGAACACGTCTTGCAATTACCATATAAGCTTTGCACGCGTCAAAAATGTGCTATTACGCATGGTCTAAAATTGTTCATGATTGTATATAAAGTATAATATAATAAATTAGCTACATACCTAAATTATAACTGGTTAATATGGATTAAGATTCTTTCATTTTGACATCTCTCATGTTATTTTAATGTTAGCATGTTTTGAGAGGAGGTAAATTAATAAGTCTTATATTTTACTCAATGATGACCTCACTATTTGATTTGTTTTAATCTCATTGAGTCAATTTTATAAAATATGAGACGCAAACATAAAAGGATCTCAATCTGGTTAATATAGGCACGTAACAACCCTTATTTGCACAATTGCACTCTTTATTAGTACTGATAATATATTGACAAGTTGGCATAGTTACTTATTCAACAAAGATGACCAATTTAAGTACGCAGCTTATAGTTGCTTTAGGTTTACTTGCAAGAAATGATATACACTAACAATAATGCTACCAATCAGTCTCACATGGATTGCAACTTGATTAATGGCGATGACTTTTTGTATTAGGTTAAGTCGTGGTCCAACAAAATTGTCTCTTGCCTAATTCGACGGCGGCTTCGTTTTCTGTTAAACTCATGTCATATAAGGTATTCCAATCTCTTCCAATTGTTTCCATAATCCTTGTTAGTTTGGACATCAACATTCAAAGATTTTGATTCCCTATTATTTACAAACTCGAAAATCAATTAACTCAAACCAAAACGAAATCTGAATCATTGAAATAAAAAAAATGATTAAGATTCTCTCAAGTTTATATGAACATGACCGGTAACGTTCTCTTACAAACACAACAGCGGAGCCTAATGAGAGACCCAAATTTCTTTTTTGTTGTGAAAAACATTACCGATCATGTTTTTATTAAGTTTTAATCTATCATATTGTGTGTCTCGCTAAATTACAAAAGTTCGTTATNATATTTTTATGTTGCTATCCATATAACACTCGTATAAGGCTAAGTGGAATAAGTTAGCCTAAAGATCACATTTATCATCGTTATCTTAACGTTATTTTAGTTTACTCTTTATAAGCAACTTCATCGTCAATTTAATTTAATAAGACAATCAACTTCACCATAAAAACATAACCCACTTAAACACATATATATACCCAACCAAAACACACACACTGGTCAAAACTCGATCGTCCTCAAGACTGAGTCTTTCATTTTTAATTTTGAAGATGCGTGTTATGAGGGAACCCTAATAGGGAAGAACACATCTTGCAATTGCCATATAAGCTTTGCACGCGTAAAAAATGTGCTATTACGCATGGTCTAAAATTGTTCTATGATTGTATATAAAGTATAATATAATAAATTACCTACATACCTAAATTATAACTGGTTAATATGGATTAAGATTCTTTCATTTTGACATCTTTCATGTTATTTTAATGTTAGCATGTTTTGAGAGGAGGTAAATTAATAAGTCTTATATTTTACATTTTTACTCAATGATGACCTCACTATTTGATTTGTTTTAATCTCATTGAGTCAATATTATAAAATATGAGACGCAAACATAAGAGGATCTCAATCCGGTTAATATAGGCACGTAACAACCCTTATTTGCACAATTGCACTCTTTATTATTACTGATAATATATTGAACAAGTTGGCATAGTTACTTATTCAACAAAGATGACCAATTTAAGTACGCAGCTTATAGTTGCTTTAGGTTTACTTGCAAGAAATGATATACACTAACAATAATGCTACCAATCAGTCTCACATGGATTGCAACTTGATTAATGGCGATGACTTTTTGTATTAGGTTAAGTCGTGGTCCAACAAAATTGTCTCTTGCCTAATTCGACGGCGGCTTCGTTTTTCTGTTAAACTCATGTCATATAAGGTATTCCAATCTCTTCTAATTGTTTCCATAATCCTTGTTAGTTTGGACATCAACATTCAAAGCTTTTGATTCTCAATTATTTTTAAACTCGAAAATCAATGAACTCAAACCGAAACAAACTCTGAATCATTGATATAAAAAAAAATGATTAAGATTCTCTCAAGTTTATATGAACATGACCGGTAATGTTCTTTTACAAACACAACAGTGGAGCCTAATGGGAGACCCAAATTTCTTTTTTGTTGTGAAAAAACATTACCGATCATGTTTTTATTAAGTTTTAATCTATCATATTGTGTGTCTCGCTAAATTACAAAAGTTCGTTATATTTTCAAATGATTATTTCTTAAAATGTATCCAATTTAACCCCTAATAAGTCCACGCAATATAATAAATTAGGAGTTTATAATAAAGAAAATATTTGATACTCACTAGTCAAATTCGATACATTTTCGTAGAATTATCTCAAACACAAATTTGCGCGTTGGAATATCCAATTTAGAACTTTTAAATTAAAAATAATAATAATACGGAGTAATAATTAGACGTTTACATTACGAACATGCAAATTTATTCCTAGTGTAGTGTAATGATGCATCAATTCAAAGTAGTACTAGTATTTTTATTTTATTTTATTTTTGTTAATCAAAGTGGTAGGTTAATAAATTAATTAGATACTCCTTAGCATTAACAAAAACGCGTGAAAGGGTAGGTAATTACTTTCATCACATTTTGTAAATAATATAAACGTGACCTATCCAACAACCGATATGATTACTTGTTGCGATCGATAGCCGCCTCATGGTTGTTGTCACACTTTTGTTTCCATTATGCACTTTTCTATTTTCTGGCCTTCTTTTTTTATTATTATTAACTTTTTATTTTTTATTTTTTTTTATTTTTTAAATTTTTTGGTAAAAGGTTTTTACAACTAGTGAATATATTACTTAGAAAACGTTTAAGTACATAAGATGCGGGTGAATCTCACAACACATCTCGTTATATAGGCGGTAAAGCTGCTAATATAATAAGACACTACTATTCCAATAAGAAAGAAACAAAGGGCTACCCACTAAAAATACATTTGACTCGAGACCAAATATAAACTAACGTCTAATTTGACTACGAATTTTTATATCAAACGCATTATAGAATGCGAGTTTTTCTTTAGTTAAATCTTCACGTTCATAGTAATCATAATTCTCTTTCCAATGCTGGCTCTTATTCCCAATACCACTTTCACCTTTTAATTTTTTTAAGTCATGAAGTTCGCAGTTTCGTCATACACATCATCCACGTCACTCTCACTTTCTTCAAAAAAATCTTTTCAATCGACTTCTCGCCCTTATTAAATACTTAATATTACAACTACTATGAAACGCCCATTTCCAATTTGACCAAAAATTTTGCGCAAATGGCATGACCGAAAGAGACCTGTTGTTACTAATCATTAAATTGGTATAATTTTGTTACAAACCAGACCCTAAAAATATTTTTAAATGAAAGTAGACTCAATTACCTTTAAAACGATAGGCAGCACAACTTCTAGCGACTTACGGTTTATTAGATATAATTTTTCAAACATCACACAATTTTTGCACTGCTTGCTGTCCCGTTTTCATACTTAACTAAAAAGACCAAAACTCGACTTCAATAACTCGAAACGACATGAGACTTTCCAGAAATCATTTACATAATATATACTTAATTTTCAAATACACACTTGTTCTAGAATACCCGAGGCAACATACTTTACGAGGTTTTCAAAACACCCGTTTCGACCTATTTACATATACTTTAACACATAATTATAACATAAACTAAACCAATACTTAAGACACCATCCCATACATTCCTATAACATTTCTTGATTATTTATAAAGACTTCATACAACCCATTAGCATTCGAAAGTGGGTTAATACGACTAATTTCCAAACATCTATTTTGACCTGTTGCATACACTACTATAACACAATACTATAACAAATGACCTTGACATTTGATAATAACTTTGCAAAATCATTTTTACAACTCTTAGGGGTTCAACATTGATTGAGCTCGGTATCTAGTACTAAGCTCCTAATCATTTACCAACATACTTCCAAAACTTCTACGTCATATCCATAGATTTTTATCCCAAGACTATACGATCTGCGTTACCTATAAAAACATCAACAACTATAATGGTAAGCTTTCGCTTAGTAAGTAACCGGATTATAACACATATTATACATCAATTAATCATATAAAAATAATGAACATCCATATATTCCAAAGACTATAACCATTCAACAATTGCATCACATACTCTATAACCACAAACATCAAACTATAACAATACGGATCATAACATACTTACAAACACAAATCACATACCTTGAGTTGTCTATAATCATTGAACAAACACCCCACTTTAGCTACACAATCTAACTATCCAATTTTCTCCTATTTCCTACTCATTATGCTAAGGTTCTTAGGTCCTAACACCTTCATTCACAATTTCATACAAATGATAATATCAATATAACACATGTCATAATAATAGTTACTTACCTTGGCTCTATAGACAAGTTACCAAGAAGCCATAACAAAATCACCTCTTGAATTTTATCCAAGAGTCACCAACACCTATCACACATTAAAGCAATATAATTTAACAAGGGTTTACACAATCCATAAACATAATCAATTTCCCTTCTTAATTATCATATAATTATCTCTTGATCATATGATGAAATCCCCAATTTGGTCTCATGAACCCTAATTCATGAATTACCAATTCAAGGTGATTAAAGTTACTTACTTGCATATGATCATCACTAGGGACACAATACTTGTATTAGAACATTAATCTTCCTTCAAATGATCACTAGGAGAGTTCTTGTTTTCCCTCCTTTGTCTCTTAGATCGTCACACACAAAACACAACACACCTCTAGAAGCTTATAGAAGATATGAGATGTTTATCTCATTAAATCTGGCACGACTTTGGAAATGTGGCAAGAATAGTCCCTACAGGCTAGAACAAGGTGGCTCTAGTACTAAAACAAGTTGATTTTAGTACTAATTTGGGATTCTAACAACTTAGGTCCCTAAAGTTCTTTTCCTTTATATTAGTGACACATAATACTTCTAAAACCATTTACATAATATCTTGACTTATAGTTTGACTAAAAAATTTGACTTTCAACTTAAAACATTGACTAACCAATCATATTAGACCTTCAAACATATAAAAGTCTTTGTCAAACTATTTAAAGGCACTCTCGTAACATAATACTTAAAAACCCGGTTTTGGGGTGTTACAGACTAGTCCTTACTCATTCCCACAAGGGACGGGTGTAGGATTAATAGACACCTCAGAACCATCCTTCTTTACATTACTCCCATTTTCTCCTACATCTTTATCATTTGCAACAGAATTTAGAGCATCAAAGGAATTCGAAGTAACTGTCTTAGTATTAGCCATATCTGACATCTTGTTCGTGCCACTCGTACTAGCCCCATTCTTCTTTGACACAGGTTTATATACTTGTTTAGTTGTTTTCAATTGAAATTTTGGACTAGTATTAACAAGAGGACCACAAACTGTCTTCTTGGGAGCATGTTGAAATCTGCCATTTGATTCCATATTTTGCTTCTTACCTTCATCAACAACGCGCCTTGGACAAGTCATGTCATCATGCCCAAACATCATACACACTCCACAGCTAGGTGGTTTTCATTCATATTCCACTCTAACGGTATGAATCACATCACCACTACCCTACGAACTCGGAATAGCAATACCTATGGTATCCTTAAGCTCCCGATCAGCTCTAATATCAATCAAAGCACATGCATAGCATAAATGCCCCCATTACTGCATGCAGATAAAACTAGTGTAAAAGTTAAACATAATCGGATTACCAAGTCTAGTAGCCATGCACTCAGTCCATACTCAGTAAAAGCCACAATGGGAATGTCATGAAGTTTAACCCAAACATGCATCAAGCAAAAGTCTTCTTTCGGTAAATTGACATTCGGTGTCACTTATTTAATATAATAGGAATGGATCGAATCATTTTCCAATACTCCGTTCATTTCGTCAACCGAAGAAAATTTGAAAAAAAAGCCCTTTGAGTTCATCATGGCACGTACAATACCATATTTCTTCATTGTATTTTGTGCATAATTGTCGGCCATCGGAAAAGTAACTCTCTTGCCCTTGAAATACCCATATAAGGTATATTTAAGTATTGTGTGAACTTCCAAAACTAAGGATAAAGGAATATGAACCTCATCCAATTCATTGGTCGGTTTACCCATGGCTAACGATCTAAATTTAACCTTACGCTTGTACGAATCATTACGAACCAAGCTAGCAAAAGAGATTGGAGTAGGTTGGATAACCGGTTTAGCCACATGTTCTATAACAAAATTTACATGTTCTTGCGACTTCACACTAGAATCAAAACTTGTCCCAGGTATTAAAGGTTCCCCATCATCTCCCAATAACACAAGTTTACCTTCAAGCATTTAACGTTCAATATAATGAATCTTTGCGGCTAAAGAACTCGTGTCCTCCTCATTCTCAGTAAAAGGTTCGTTAATTTTGGATGTGGAACCAACTACTTTCGAACCACTCATCTCCTTCACCCTATCCTTATTATGTCATCCCCCTCTACCTCTAGAATCCTGAAAACCTTGCTTCATGACAACACCATACGCATATTACCATACTCAAAACCCTAGTACACTTGCAGCACATAAATCACCACACGTTACCCAAACACCCACGCAACAACAAACAAAATAACAAAAAACTTGCAAGAACACATCCCTAGGAGCAGTAATAAACCTTAATCAACGAGTGATAACCAAACGATTAACAGATGGAAGATCGAAATAGCAAAAAAGTGATTTAGGGAAATATCACGTCGACGAAAAAACAATTACACATCAATAATATAAACCGATTCAACAAAACCCTAAAACGACTAAACCTTAATTAAACAATGGTTAATCTTGCGAGTATCGATTGGTAACCTAGAGATTAGGAACGAGTTCTGACCATCTTTTTAGAGATCGAGATTGATAAACGGTGAAATGACTTTGTAAATAAATTACATAAACATTCTTTATACTTTGTATATTCCTCTAAAAATATCAAATTTAATTGTTATCTCATACTATTTATAGTTTATAATCTCTGCTACAGATAATGCAAATGTATTTTTTCTTAACCTTTAAAAACTTAAAAACTTAAAATGAGTAATGTTTAATCCCAAAACACCCATTTAAAATTTAAATTCCAAATTTTGTTTACATTCTCAAATAAACATGTTTTTAAAATAGATTTTGAAATAGTTGCTTTAAAAATGATTTTTTTTTTCAAAAACTAATGTTCTTTATAAAATTACCTAATATTTACCATTTAGTTTCTCTTTTTACAAATACGGAGTACATCACAATCCAGATCTGTCTTAAAATCCCACTTTCTTAAAGTGAAACTGATGTTACGTTGTTTTCACCTCGAATGATGATGAAGACTTGCCCAACGTTAATTGATAAATGTTACACGAAACATTTAACAATAATATCTGAAACAAATTAAACTATTTGCCGTTATAAAATCTCGTCACTATTCACGAATATATGCCTAGCTAGCAACAAGAATGCACAAGTAAAAAAGACTTATCTTTAATTTTGCATGTGGGTAAAATATTTAGAGCGTGATATTCTTTCTAGAGTAGGTACATTATCAAGAAAAGAAATTATGCGAGTGATGGTAACAAGACGTAATATTGATTACGTAATTCTTACTTATTAAGAGCACTCGGTAAGGTGCCCTTTGCACTCGAGTTATAAGTTAACGCAGCCGAGTTAAGGGGTGAGTTATTGTAACGAGGGGGTGAGTTATTTGCACGTTAACGCATCAAGTTATGCTCTTAACGCAGCATTAAGGGGATGAGTTATCGCATAACTCAAGTGTGTTATTATACCGCCCCCTGAATTATGGGATAACTCAGTTTTTTTTGGTGAGTTATGGCATAACTCAGGTGAGTTACCATACCGTCCTCCTAAAATTAATGCACAAAGTTAACACTTTAAAGCTGACGTGACACTGATTTATGGGATAACTCACCGTCACCTTGCCGATTGCTCTGAATCATACTAATCTTATAGGGCTTGAATTTGTGATTAAAGTAGTTAAGAAAAATGTTATGTGTTCACATTTGGAAATACCTACCATATTGTCCAGGTCACGTGAATTATTCCAACTATCCAGCCAAACAAAAATTCCATAATTTTTTATGAATATTTCACAACTCAAATAACTAATGATGTTTTACAGAAAACTAGCGAATAAATTGGTGTTTTAATCTCAAGCACCATGCAACTGGTTTACCATAAAAAAGTTAAGACGTAAAGACCATCTATTTTTTCGAACGACAATTTTATTAGAGCTAGCAAGAAGCTAGAATAAAAAACCACTTATTATACAACTCAAGAAAATGGGCAATATACAAATTAATCAAATCACTATAATTTAGAAAGTTCACGCTAACACATATACGTTATATTTATGAAATACAATTAACGGTGACTTTTCTAACAAAATCCAATACTACCAGATGATACATTTCTAACATAACGATAGCACTTCCAAAAATAACTTATAATGACAGTTGATACATATATATATATATATATATATATATTTTTCGCCATACACATACGGCCTCGTACAAAGTTATGCTAATGATTTCGTGACAACTATAAATTCCTTAATAGCAGGTTCTTCGTCAATGGAAAAAAAAATGATCCAATGATTTTAAGCATAACTAAACAATTGGTTTAGATCGGTCTGTTGGCAAACCACCTCTTAGCTAACTCAAAGCATTCTGCTGGTTTAAACTCCGGAGCCGTGTGACCCGCTCCCTACACAAGCAACAAGTAACAAAGTATGTTCAGTTTGCTGGTATGTTACAAGATTCCCCCGTTTTTCCCTAAAAATAAAAATGTTTTACCTTCACGGTAGCAAATGCTAAAGTATAGTTATCACGGGCAAAGGTGGTTTTATAACCTGCAGCTTGATCGTTAACATACCATGTGGCCCAATTACTAGTTGTAATCGTCAAATTAAGAGAATTTATCCAGGTACGTGTGCCCACATGTGGAACCATCATGTCATGATCTCCGCTGTTTCAAAAGAAAATTAAGATACGAGTTCATGTGAAAACAATGAGGATAAAAAAATAAAATAAAATTAAAAAATAAATAAATAAAATAAAATAAAATTCTATACCTGAAAATTAAAGCTCGACAGTTTCTCTTGGTTAACCTTTCGTGGTATGCAACGCTACTCCTGACATTGAATTCATATTGCGGCATTGAAGGTTTACCATAGTTGTACTTCATGTCCAAATTACATAACAACCATTCCTTCACCGTTCCCTGGTTAATTACACAAAGCCACATAAGTTTTTTTAACAATGTTATACAAAAACTAATGAATGATTCTTCTATTTACAAGATTATTTGTAACTATACCTCACGGACACCAAGTGCTTTCATAACGTTTTCATCATTGGCCCAAAGGGTTGCGTAGTTATAATAGTTATCCTGTCAAAAAGAAAAGATCATATAAATTTATATGCTCACAGGAAAAGATAGATACTATGAAACAAAGTAAGTTCAGATGCCCACCCTACAAATGGTATCCTTAAGAGTGGATCGTGCAAGAAGCATTTTTATTGGATCAGCGCGTAATGTTCTCCTGTTACCCATTGTGACCGGATTTCCACCTCTAACCAGATTAGTTGCTGGCTGGCAATCAGGATCCAAAATTTGTTGAATGTTTATGGGTCCAACACGCTAACATCAAAAGAAAAGAAGGTTTTACACAGTTTGCCAAAAAGTAAAATGAAAGAGCCGATATAAATGAATTAAGCTTACTTTGTTGACTTCATCAATATCCAACATGCATCGCAGATTGTTAGAGTCGGCTTCTGCATAATCACCATTGCAATCCTGTCTGGTTGCCTGAAATAGTTCATTCAACAGCGAGTATATTACTTTCACCGGTTTCATTTCACAAATAATGAGAAAAAAACATGGAACTGTGATGGAATGGGAACTTTATGTTACCTCAAATAGTTCGGCGGATATAAGTGCCACGCGATAAGCATATTCAAGTCTAGAATTTATATCACCGGTTTTGTCCGTCAATGGGTTTCCTCCCATGTATCCCTGCCATTTCATTTGTCAAAATGTCAATATGGTAATGTGTGTTTTATGCCTAAATATATAACTAAAATCAGCAATATATACTTACTTGAATGTTTACAAATGGCTCCAGTCCTTCATCATTACCTTTTGAGACGAGGAAATAAAAAGGTGATTCAGGTAAAGACTTGATGCTCTACTACGGTCTATTGAGAAAAAGTTAAGAAAGTCAAATTTTGTACCTTTGTATAACTCCTCGGTAATTATTGGAATAACAATCCCTGAATAAGAAATTCCAGTAACATACATAGGATTTTTCAAAAACTTTGGATGATCTCTTACAAACTGCATTGCAAATGTAAATATATAATCGTAAATAAGTGTCCTTCATCAGTATCTAACTCGCTATGTATCTACATTAACTAAACTGGCCAACTAACCTTTCTTAGAAATTCTGCGGTTTGTGAGGCTGATTTCGTATCACTAGAAAGAACTGATTCTGGATTTGTTGTATATGAGTATCCGGTCAATGTTGGTGCATCTAAATATATCACATTCGCCACCTTTGTCCAGGAATTTGGGTCTAATGCTAATGCTGGGACATTGTCCATATAATTCCCATACTGAATTTGCATAGGACCTATACAAATATACGAACTCCATATCATAAATATCAAACAATAAAATAGCAAATGGCAAGAGTAAAAAAGCTAGAAAAGAACTTGTCTCTTATAGGACGACGGATTCGTTAATTAACTTCAAATCTCTAATGATGTGTTTTGCATATTGTACAAAAGAGTTACTGAAGTTTATTATTATTTACCCGGTAAGCGACAAATGAAAACAAATTATTGGTACAAAAGAATACCAACGAACACTTAACTTTCTCGACGAGGTCAAGGACGGTGATAGTTAGATATAAAAGACGATAGAGCATGATTATTATAGTTATCGATACTGGGCGGAGTCAGAATGTTATGATCGATGGAGCAAACTTTGATAATTTTTAGAAACTACTATACGAATCTTGTTGTTGAGGCAAATTATAAATATAGCTATAAATTTTAAAATATTTGCACAATAATTTATTTTGCTAGAGGCGGGTGACCACCTCACGCCCCCTCTTGTCTCTGCCCATGCCAATACATGCGATGTATTGAAAATTTTGAATACAATGAGAATGTTTGATATGTATAAATGATGACTAGATAAGATAAAGGGAATGGGATCGGTGGGTGCATGAGACATCAATGCAACAAGTGGGAATAAGTACTATTATTTTTATTTAAGTATATGCATATGGTACTATTATTATTTTCTTATGCAAAGGTGAAGATATATTATCATTCTATCATATGTACATCTTAAGGAGTATTATTATTATTTTCTTCTCTTATTTAAACAAAGATGTGTCTCTACATTCGTATAACTCTACAAGAAACAGAATACATAAAAGGACCTTTTTTTTATTGATTAAAAAAAAAATTGTATATAACATAAAAAAATTCATGAAGTGTGATGATGTGCAAATCACTTTCACTTTTAAGAAAGGGAATATGTCGCCTAATAGATGTGCAAATCACTTTCTTAAAATATATTATCAAAAATTAATAAACGAAAAGTTACTTGAGTGGCCTTCATCTCTTGATCGTAACATTTTGAGTTTGACGTGCATTATTCAATAATCTTCATTTATTGGTAAATGTTTTACAGTTTCGTGTGCAAAGTTGGTTTCTTTTAAACATAGAGAAAAACATTCGATAGTCAAAACTTTTAAATAGTACTGTAATTAGTGCAATTTATGTATGGATAACTACTGTATTACGAGTAGAGAAATGATACATGGACCTAATTGTAGGCCTAATTATGGACCTAAAAACACATGGCATCATCCTGATGGTTGCAGACAGGGACCCACTTGTTTTACAACCCATCAGGATCATACCACATGTTTTTAGGTCCACAATTAGGTCCATAATTAGGTCCATCTATCATTTCTCTTACGAGTATTAGATTTTGATGTCAAACTACACAACATGCTACTCCCTCCGTCCTAAAATATAAGTCCACTTTCCTACTTTTTGTTGTCCCAAAATTAATGTCCATTTTCAATTTTAACCAATCACAATGCTTCTAAGTGGGTGACAATGGATTTTTATTGGTTAATATTGTGAGGGCCCCACTTTTCTTAAACTTTGTAATATATGAAAGTGGACATATAATTTAGGACGGAGGGAGTAGTTATTTATCACTACTACTAGAAATATCACGAGTAGCAACGCCTAATATTCGTTGTTAAACAAGTTATAATTCTAGTTTTTATCAATATTAAGGGCGTTGCTAATAAGCCCGATGCTAATCTCCAATTAGCACCGGGTTTTTTCTTGTCCGTTGCAAAATTAGAAACATAAAATCCTTTGTCATTACTCCCTCCGTATTAAAATAATAGTCCACGTTTCTTTCTTGGGTTGTCCCAATATAAATGTCCAGTGGGATGTCCATATTATCCTTTTTTTGAACTATTATTACTTTAAAGGAAAAAAAAATACAAACTTTAAAAAAGAAATTATTATTATTACACACTTTATAAAAGACATTAATTAATTAACTCATTCTGACAAAAATAAGAGAGGTAAATCAGCAATAATTTATGTTTTTCTTAACGGGTATTTTTTGTCGGTGGACAATAATTTTGAGACGGAGAAAGTAATACATTTTCCATAGGTATTGCATTGGAAAATTGTAAAGGAAATAAGCTCGTTGCTAATTCTGTTGGTAAAATACAAAAATTTAGCAACGGATTTATGGTCGCTAATTAGTAAATTTCTCGATGCAACTGCCACAAATTATATTGTTAGCATTATTTATCTCTAATTTAAGTAACGATTGTTACAGTATATTGTAGTATTCTATAGATAGTCAATTTCATAAAATCTAGGGAGCATAGAAATGAATTAATAAATAAAGCAACAAAGTCAAAATCGAGTGATGGCGATTAGATTATAATAATCATATTATTATTAGCATTATTTATCTGTATAGTATTCTATAAATAGTCAATTTCACAAAATCTAGGGAGCATAGAAATGAATTAAAAAGAGTAATAAATGAAGCAACAAAAGCCAAGACCAAGTACACATCTCATATGTGACAGAGATACATAGGCCATAGCTACCAAATATACATTTCATCAAATAAATACTACTAGTACCAACTTCACCTAATATTATTTAATACTACAGTATTATTTTTAACTATTAAATGTGAAGTTTAACATGATTAGTTTTGTCTCATATAAAAATTTCTTACACTATATTCTCGAGTTATTTCATTAAAGAAAAGTAATGGAAAGTAAAGGAAACACTTTCTTCCAAAAAATGAGAGAGGAAACACTTTCATTCCAAAATCATCAAAATAACACTAAAGTTTTCTTCCATTTTCTTTTCTTTTCTTTTTTAAGTAATACTCGAAAACACACCATCTTATGTTTCATTTTCATTTTCTTTCTTAACACAAACTCGAGAACACAGCGTTAGAGTCATATTGTAGGGATCACTTGAAACAACATAACTAGTCATGTTTTGAATCTCTATATTTTTTTTNGCCTTCATCTCTTGATCGTAACATTTTGAGTTTGACGTGCATTATTCAATAATCTTCATTTATTGGTAAATGTTTTACAGTTTCGTGTGCAAAGTTGGTTTCTTTTAAACATAGAGAAAAACATTCGATAGTCAAAACTTTTAAATAGTACTGTAATTAGTGCAATTTATGTATGCATAACTACTGTATTACGAGTATTAGATTTTGATGTCAAACTACACAACATGCTACTCCCTCCGTCCTAAAATATAAGTCCACTTTCCTACTTTTTGTTGTCCCAAAATTAATGTCCATTTTCAATTTTAACCAATCACAATGCTTCTAAGTGGGTGACAATGGATTTTTATTGGTTAATATTGTGAGGGCCTCACTTTTCTTAAACTTTGTAATATATAAAAGTGGACATATAATTTAGGATGGAGGGAGTAGTTATTTATCACTACTACTAGAAATATCACGAGTAGCAACGCCTAATATTCGTTGTTAAACAAGTTATAATTCTAGTTTTTATCAATATTAAGGGCGTTGCTAATAAGCCCGATGCTAATCTCCAATTAGCACCGGGTTTTTTCTTGTCCGTTGCAAAATTAGAAACATAAAATCCTTTGTCATTACTCCCTCCGTATTAAAATAATAGTTCACGTTTCTTTCTTGGGTTGTCCCAATATAAAATGTCCACTGGGATGTCCATATTATCCTTTTTTTGAAATATTATTACTTTAAAGGAAAAAAAAATACAAACTTTAAAAAAGAAATTATTATTATTACAAACTTTATAAAAGACATTAATAACTCATTCTGACAAAAATAAGAGAGGTAAATCAGCAATAATTTATGTTTTTCTTAACGGGTATTTTTTGTCGGTGGACAATAATTTTGAGACGGAGAAAGTAATACATTTTCCATAGGTATTGCATTGGAAAATTGTAAAGGAAATAAGCTCGTTGCTAATTCTGTTGGTAAAATACAAAAATTTAGCAACGGATTTATGGTCGCTAATTAGTAAATTTCTCGATGCAACTGCCACAAATTATATTGTTAGCATTATTTATCTCTAATTTAAGTAACGATTTACAGTATATTGTACTCCCTCCGTCCCAATTTTATTGTCCACGTTTCCTTTTTGGGATGTCCCAATTTAATTGTCCACTACTAAAAATAGATAGGGAAGTTTAACCAAGTTTACTATATTACCCTTGTTTAAAATTATTATTACATACCTTAAAGAAGACTTTAATTAATTACTTAAGGGCAAATTTGTCATTCTGTCAAAAAGTAAGAAAGAGAAAGCTGTAATAAATGTAGTTTTCTTAAAGTGTGTGTTTTTTGTCGGGGGACAATAATTTTGGGACGGAGGGAGTAGTATTCTATAGATAGTCAATTTCATAAAATATAGGGAGCATAGAAATGAATTAATAAATAAAGCAACAAAGTCAAAATCGAGTGATGGCGATTAGATTATAATAATCATATTATTATTAGCATTATTTATCTGTATAGTATTCTATAAATAGTCAATTTCACAAAATCTAGGGAGCATAGAAATGAATTAAAAAGAGTAATAAATGAAGCAACAAAAGCCAAGACCAAGTACACATCTCATATGTGACAGAGATACATAGGCCATAGCTACCAAATATACATTTCATCAAATAAATACTACGGAGTACTAGTACCAACTTCACCTAATATTATTTAATACTACAGTATTATTTTTAACTATTAAATGTGAAGTTTAACATGATTAGTTTTGTCTCATATAAAAATTTCTTACCCTGTATTCTCGAGTTATTTCATTAAAGAAAAGTAAAGGAAACACTTTCTTCCAAAAAATGAGAGAGGAAACACTTTCATTCCAAAATCATCAAAATAACACTAAAGTTTTCTTCCATTTTCTTTCCTTTTCTTTTTTAAGTAATACTCGAAAACACACCATCTTATGTTTCATTTTCATTTTCTTTCTTAACCCAAACTCGAGAACACAGCGTTAGAGTCATATTGTAAGGATCACTTGAAACAACATAACTAGTCATGTTTTGAATCTCTATATATTTTTTAATAGGTTGAAAAATAAAGTAAACAATTATATTTGTACGACCCAAAATGGTAAAATGGAAAGATAAATATATTTACCTAGTTTGAAAGAGACTGAGTAATAAAAGACATGTGACAATAACTAAAACATGTTATTTTCTCAGCCTTTCATTC